>JAVDOI010000347.1:10000-70000 GCA_032191485.1 Leptoclinus maculatus
TGCATTCACGGATCAATGTTCACTGCTTTATAACAAATGTGTCATAACTCTGCAACTGCAAGTTTTCTGCCTTTTTAATTTCATTTCCTTCCTCGGAATCGATCACCTGCCAACACAAATTTCTGTCCGACTTGTGATTGATCAGAAATGAGCTGTAATCAATATTCTTACAATGACAAAGCATCAAGAAGAAGCTGTAAAAAGCCACTGTTCGGTATTGCAGAGCATCAAACAGTTAGAGACTAGCTGGTAAACATAGTGGAGCATTTAGCAGCTGAACGAGGTGGTGGAGACCAAATGCGGAGCTCAAAACGAGATTAGCTTCTCCTCTCTGCTGGAGACCCGGGACGTGTTGCTGGACCCGCTGGGGGGGAAGGGAGGCACGGGAGAACCAGAACCAGGACTGAGAGGAGCAGACTGTCAGACCTGCTGCAGTAGAATGAGAGGTTTTCTAAAGGGAGTCTGGTGCTCAGAGACACTACCACTGTAGACCACAGGGGGCGACAGAACCAACCCAACAAACGTTGCATGTTTCTTTTCACCGTTTTCAGAGTCAATAAACACTAAAACCTTGTCTTGTTTGTTTGTGTCTCCACAGAGAGTTGACGCCCTGCCCTCCGATCATCAGGAGAATCGAACCCCCGTCCACCGGGACACGCAAAACACCACAACACTGCTGCTGCCCTTCAACAAACAGCATCCACCACCTTCTTTTGGAACTCTGTGCCTTCAACCAGAATTCACCAGTGATACTTCTGAAGCTTTTGCTTTTTTTTTTGTTTCTCTTTTGACTCAGAGGATTAATATCTGCCTGATGTAGGAGGGCCTGAGATCGAGCTCACACTTTTTATCTCTGGAGTTAAAAAAAAAAAAAAAAACCTAAACAGGAAATGCAAATATTGATAATTTTAACCTCCTAACGTGTTATTTTTTTGTTTTTCTACAAATTGTGTTTGTGATTTACTTCATATCAGAAGAAAATCCCTCGCTGTGCAATATCAGTCCATATTTATGTGAAGTTGTCATGTGGATGTAGACTTTGGACGAACTTTTTGGTTTTATTTTTGTAACGATGTTTTCCTGATTTCTATTTTTCTAAAACGATTGAAAGACAGATGAGCGGAGGGGAGAACAAAAAAGAACAAAAAAACACATTTTAAGGGAGAGAGAGGACGTTTGGTTGTTGCTGAATTCGTCGACGTTTAGTTTTCCCTGGACTTCCCTTCCTCCTGCTCTGACCGGAGCCAAAGCCATAGTCTATCTCAGATATGAAAAGAAACACACCAGTGTCCCCAACAGCAAGATGCATTCAGGGTCTCTCCGGCCCCGGACGGGCTCCTCTCGTCTCAGCTGTTGGACTTTTACGAGCGATGTTTTTCGGTTTCTACTGTTTCGTTCAGGGGCTTGAATCTGAAGTATTTAGTATTTCTCTACCTTTGTGTGGCCTGTTCTTCTTGCTGTTATTTTGTACTTCCTCCTACATATCAATCAAGCAACTATAAGTGGCATGAGTACGTGTGACGGTGAGAACAATGAATGAGTGTGTGTTCGCCAGAATGGGAGAGGAAATACTGTGAATGCTCAAATAATAAAAGCCCAATAATGGCTCCAGTGATAGGAAATATTGGGGAACATTTTTGCCAGCTGGTAATGAATTTAAATGTGTTGGTTAGATGTTGGCCAAAACAGCAAACTATTAAAAACCAAAGCCGTTTAATAAATGTCCTCTAAAGCTCGATTAATCGTAGTTTAAGATGCTATATAAATTAGGTATTTGCTATCGATTGTTGGGCCACCAATATCATAAAATGCCTTCATGTCTAATGGGAGTTCCTGCTGTTTCTGAGCTGTAAACATCCAAATCATAACGGTTTTATGAATCTACGCTCTTTACCAAGTACAATCTCAGGAGGTTAAACTTTATCCCCAAATCGAACCGCAAAGGTCCAACAATTATTTGCAGAGCTTTCAGCCACATTTCTTGTCTTCAACATATCTTCTTCCCAAAGGTCAAGAATTATCATCTAATAAAATGTCAGCGACCATAAGCAGACCAGTTTATTGGTTCTCTTGAAATTGTGCCTTTCAAAAGGCCGACTTTGTTTAGAAAAGTATTAACTCATATTAAACTAGAAGGGCGCTCAAAGAGCGTAGACCTCGACCAAGGCTGTTTCCGTAAGTTAAAAATAACGCATGTATCCGCCCCGTGATTCTGATCCACTCCACGTTTTCATGAGTTCTCTCTCTGCCCATGGTGTACCTTTCTCCCAAATTTCATGGAAATCGGGCCGGTAGTTTTTATGTAATCCTGCTGACAACAAACAAACCAAACCGAAAAAAACAACCTCCTCAGTTGAGGAAACTTTACCTTTAAATCAATAAAGTTTTGAAGATTTGTACTCCAGAAATTTGACTGATATATCCAACTTGGAGTTTTTGAACTCTTGACATCAGCCGCTTCAGCTGCATTCTCTCTAGTGTCCACCAGGGGGCGACTCCTCTGGTTGTATAGAAGTCTGAGGGTAAAACATATTAGTTAAGATAACGTTACCTTTAAAACAGAGCTAATTTAGCTAGCTAGCTAGCAAGCCAAGCTAACGGCCATGTTGTTGTTGTTTCAAACAAAAGTGAATGATCTCACGACAAACTGAAACTAACTTGACGTACAATATTATCTTTTAAATTGACAAACATCATCTGTGTAATTCATGACATAACTCAAACAGGATCAAAAATGAATTTCGCCATTGACTACTATGCATATTATTTTCCAAAATAAAGTCCCCAGAAGAGGAAGAGGTCCTGGATGTTCTTGAGTCAAACATTTCACATCTCTACCATCTGCCCAATATTATTGACGACGAGAACAAAGCATTTGCCCCTTTAATAATTTAACATTTGATTCGTGCCTTGTTAGCGGACGTTAGGTATTTAGTAGCTTTTTGGAAACAAGATTAAGTGTAAGAAGGAAGACTGATGCAAAAGTTAAAAGAATAAAACAAAAAACATGTTTTTTCTGTGCTTTTATTGCTGCCAGTAATAAAAATGAAACATTTCACAATAAAAGTCTTCCAGTGGAAGTGAAGCGATGATCGTCCCTTGATGACTGGAAGGCTTTTAATGTGAAAGGGCAAAATAACAAGGTAACACAGAGAACAAAAGAGGAATGGTTCTGACTGAAATATAATCAAATATACTTAAAAAAACAGGAGGATTAATTAAAAATAGTTTCCTCTTTCAACTACAGACTAGGGCCACTATTTGAGCGTTCACAGTATTTCCTGTTGTATCGTTTCAATCCTGTTTTCTGCAGTGGTGAAATGTTTTTGTGTATCCTTGAAGCTGCTACCCCTGTACTGTGTAGATCGGAGACGTCCAGCCTTATCCCTGAAGTCCTACAAACATCCTCCATTAGCTGTCCACATACCTCACCAACACACCAACACACGTTTAATATGAACTCAGTTACTAAACGCACCGGTGGTTCAGTTTGTGCCTTTAAGGGAATCAACGTTTTCACATTTGAGAGTTATGGTTTCATCCAAAAAAGACTATTCTGAAACTTGCAGTTACAGCGAGGAACTCTTAACTGGTCCTGAACCAGTCTCAGTTAGTCCTGATCCTCTATCAGACCTCCATCAGTAAAGAGACCATCAGAGAGAAGATGGTCTGTTTCTATAGAGTTATTCTTAATGATGTCATCGGAGCCACCGGGTCGGATTCTGGTGAAACCAGATGAACTCATGCAGGTTCACCAGAACCTCCTTCAGCTCAGACTCCAGCAGGGACCGGTCCACCGTGGACAGACCCAGATCCTCCAGCAGAGACCGGTCCACTGTGGACAGACCCAGATCCTCCAGCAGAGACCGGTCCACCGTGGACAGACCCAGATCCTCCAGCAGAGACCGGTCCACCGTGGACAGACCCAGATCCTCCAGCAGAGACCGGTCCACCGTGGACAGACCCAGATCCTCCAGCAGAGACCGGTCCACCGTGGACAGACCCAGATCCTCCAGCAGAGACCGGTCCACTGTGGACAGACCCAGATCCTCCAGCAGAGACCGGTCCACCGCGGACAGACCCAGATCCAGAGGGAGGAGGAGAGCTCAGTTCCCGGCAGCAGCGTCTCCTTCTCCTCCTCCTCCTCCTCCTCCTCCTCCTCCTCCTCCTAATCCTCCTCCTCCTCCTCCTCCTCCTCCTCCTCCTCCTAATCCTCCTCCTCCTCCTCCTCCTCCTCCTCCTCCTCCAGGAGCAGAGCTTCTCCTCTCTGCTGGAGACCCAGAACGTATTGCTGGACCCGCTGGGGGGGAAAGGAGGCACGGGAGAACCAGAACCAGGACAGAGAGGGTCAGACTGTCAGACCTGCTGCAGTAGAATGAGAGGTTTTCTAAAGGGAGTCTGGTGCTCAGAGACACTACCACTGTAGACCACAGGGGGCGACAGAACCAACACTACAGTAAAGTTCTTTGCAGTAACTTAAAGTAGATTTAGAGCCACGTGTTTCTATAAAAGAACTCATGATGTAAAATATGATCCCGTCAGAGGCACAAACTGGAGCTCGTGGTCCTTTTTCTTTCAATCAAATCAAAGATGTTTCTCTTGAAAAGCAAACCGTTTGTACCTGCAAAGTGTATTTCCTTTATTATTTCTAAATGCATGGTTTTGATTGAACATTCATATCCACCCGGAGGATGTTGTGTTCTGCCAACAGTAGTGGAGGTAGTTTCCTTTGTGTCTGTGTGGAGTCTGTAGACTTTGCTGCCTGTGAGTGTGAATCATCCGTGAAGCTGCCTCCGTCCATCAAGTACCTTCTTTCTGACGCGATTCCCCAAAACAACGCTGCCAAATTGGTCTGAATAAGCCAAAAGTTTCTCTGTGTATAAGTGGTTTAAGTGTATCACATGTTTAAACCTCATCCCGTCAATGTTACATTGTGTTTTTAACAGAAAAAACAAATCCTGTTTGTTAAATTGTTGATAATATATGCAGACGAGTTATGAAATAAACTGAAACATACTCAGATTGTTGGCTGGTTTGAGTTTCCTTGTTTCTCCACCTGATGGAGACACTTCTCCTTTATTTATATGTGGTTATTAGATTAAACACGATCATTTAATGACAGTTAACATAATAAACTACATTTTGATCAAATGACCTCAAGTTTATTAATTACATTTAAAACAAATCAATATTGTGAGCCCTCATCAGTTGAGTTCAATCACATTTATATATATATTACTTTTGTTTGTTTAAAACCCTTTGGTGCCTGGACCGCCCCTTGGGGGGTGGGGGTGGGGGTGGTGTAGCGAACAGAACGTCGTAAAATGCACTTTTCAGAAACATATATACATAATGGAAAACAGTGTTATATACCTGCTTAACGAAGAAAGTATGAGCAACGTAGTCATCTAAATCACTTTACACAATTATACACAAGCTCATATAAGCCACTAAAGGGATTACCACAATGTCACTATTTGTTCGCCATTGCTGAGCCGACCACACACTCCGGTAGGCGCTAATAAGAAGAAGCTAAATGCTAACACAGAAAACCGAAATAGCACAAATCAAGCCAATAACACACACAATCCAGCACACTCTCCAGAATGTCTCTGCATGAAACCATTACAGAGTTGTGAGCAAACAAGCACCAGA
The DNA here is from genome assembly GCA_032191485.1 of Leptoclinus maculatus. Taxonomy (NCBI): domain Eukaryota; kingdom Metazoa; phylum Chordata; class Actinopteri; order Perciformes; family Stichaeidae; genus Leptoclinus; species Leptoclinus maculatus. The sequence goes on from JAVDOI010000347.1 coordinate 15,656, forward strand.
ACAACAAACCGCTTCACCGCTAATATTTCAGACGCTCCTTACCTTTATGCTGTTTTGATGTAGACAACGGCATAATTTCCCGGGTCCACTGTTCTATCAACATCCTGTGATGTCTCCTGAACTGTTTCCTGAAGAAATTGGGATCAATCTAACTTAGGGGAGAAGGGGGTAGGCATTTGACTTTTCGGCGTATCGAAGGGTGGCTTCGCAAGGGACGGCGTGTTTTTGTTTGTGACTGGCTAACAGTGCTGTCAATCACACCCACAAGCTTATATTTCAATTCCATTGGTTCTAACAAATCCAAAATGGTGTCATTCTTTGAAATTGACCAATCCAAGGGAGGAGGTACAGGTATGCGTAATCATAGCCAGCCAGCTCACCGAAATCCATCATTACGCACCAGAGCGCAGAGACTACGAGCAGCAGCAGAGACAGCAGCGTTGAGCTACCCGCAGCAGTTTCAACTTCGTGTGTAAAAGAGCTATAACAACTACTTTTCGCTACTTTTCGCTACTTTTGAGAATACCATGGCAAAACGAGGAGCAAGGAGGTATTTATCTCCTCCTGAAATCCTCAAAATGATGGAAGACGATCCCGAAAACGACGTGTGCCTTGTGGAGTCATCATCAGATGAAGAAGAAGTGCTCCTTTGTGACGATAAGGACACCAGTGACTTGGACTCTGTTCCATCATCTGAAAGGTATGGATTGTGTTATATTTATTGGTTTATTAGTGTCGAAATGTCTAGTAAGTAAGTGAGGAATGAGAGTGGGCACTGCATGCGGTCGGGGGATGGGTGTGTGGTGAGGCTACAGGTGTGTGTGTGGGGGCGGTCATGGGTGTGTGGTAAGGCTAGGGGGGAGGGAAAAAAAGTGTATTGCTGTTCTGTTTTGCATGCATTACAATTAGACCACTGAATGCATATATTTAGGGGGTGATGAGAGGGGGGGGGTGTATTGCTGTTCTGTTTGCATGTATTACAATATCAGAACTAGACCACTGACTGTATTTATTTATTTTTCTTTCTACAGTGATGAATATGAAGAATATGCCCCAGCGCTTGCCAGCGTCCCGGGTACTTCAACTGCCCCACTGCCAACACGCCGAAAGGCAGTTCCTCAGCCAAGCCCAGCAGCACCTCACCAGACCACTCAGCGGAAGAGAGGACGCGCCTCTCTGGGTAATTCTGCTACAGCTACCAAGCGTAGGAAGCGTATGTTGGTGTCTCCAGAGAGTGAGGAGGAGGACAGGTGGCATGACCGAGAGGAGGAGTGCATCAAACCTGACCCTCTCAGGTTCAAGCCGGCCAGGATCCCAGGCCCCACATTCGACACCACCATACCATGGTCTCCCATCAGCCTGTTTCAGCTTTTCTTTTCAACATCTGTTGTCCGAAAAATCATCGACAACACAAATGCCAACGCTGCCAGAAGAAAGCTAGCTGGGCTGAAGTTCAGCTGGGAAGTGCTAACGATGAAGGACTTCTTCACATTCCTCGCCATCATCCTCTTCACTGGCCTTGTGTCAGTCCGCCGCAGGACTGACTACTGGAGGAAGAAGTGGCCGTACAACTTCCAGTTCCCCGGTGACCACATGACACGGGACCGCTTTGAGGCCATTTTGTGGTCACTTCACCTCAGTGACCCACAAGAGGACGAGGAGAACGACAACAGAAGGAACACTGCCGAGTACGACCGCCTGTTCAAGATCAAGCCGCTCTACACAGACATGGTGACCGCCTGCAAAGCATATTTCCAGCCGCGTCAGAATGTGTCCATTGACGAGCGGATGGTCAAAAGCAAAGCCCGCATCAGCATAAAGCAGTACATGAAGAACAAGCCCACAAAGTGGGGTTACAAACTGTTTGTGCTGGCTGACTCATCGATAGGCTACACCTGGAACTTCTTTGTCTACGCAGGTAAAAGTGAGTCCACCACAGGCCACGGTCTGAGTTACTCAGCAGTGATGGACCTTTTGCCGTTTCCTCTCCTCGGTAAAGGCTACTTGTTGTACACAGACAATTTCTACACAAGCCCTGCTCTCTTCACTGAGCTGTCCAAAAAGTACATTGGCTGTTGTGGGACCATCAGGAAACATGTAACTGGCTTCCCTCGGACCCAGACCAACGACCTGCCCAAAAACGCTGAGAGGGGGGACATGCGTTGGATCCGGAGTGGCAAACTCCTCTTCGTGAAGTGGATGGACTCGAGAGAGGTCACGATGTGCTCCACAATACATCAGGCCTACAGTGGACAGACCATGGGGAGAAAGCAGAAGGAGGCTGGGGTCTGGCAGAACAAGCCCATACCGGTTCCGGACAGCATCTTGGACTACAATCGTAGCATGGGGGGGGTGGATTTGTCCGATGCACTGATCGGGACTTACAGCGTCCGCCACAAGACGATGAAGTGGTACAAGACCTTTTTTTACCACTTCATGGACATCGCTGTAGTGAACAGTTACCTCCTGCACAAGGAGCTGTTCAAGCTGAGGCAGGACCCCACCCAGACAAAGCCCTTCACCCACAAGGAGTTCAGGGAGCACTTGGCCAAGGAGATGCTGGAGTTTGCTGAAGGCTCAGCAGCCCCCTCGTCCCCCCGCACACCCTCCACCTGCATGCCCATGATGTACGACAGACAGGAAACGAGGGTCAGGAAGCTTTGCAAGAGGTGCAGCAAAAAGACACCTGTTTATTGCAGGAGGTGTGAGGTTCCTCTCTGCTTCAATGCCAACAAGAACTGCTTCCAGCCGTGGCACGATGAACAGTAACTTCCTGATGGATGGAGCTTTTGGATAAGGAGATTCAAGAGTGCATAAACGGCTCCGTTTCTCCTTCATCCACCATCTTCAAGGATATTCGAGATTGTGTAATTGTGTAATAGTTTATTGTTTTTTTACAGTTTTTTACAGTTTGCAAAAATAAAATCTGTTAAATTTGGATTCAACATTCAGTTGATTTGTGTGGTTTTTATGAATGAGAAACAAAAAAAAAAAGTGAAATATGTAGTTTGGTACATGAGAAAATTCAAATGGCACACATGGTGCCCAAATGTGGAAATCTCGCCTAGATTTTCTGTACTAACCACCTCTCTAATGTTGTTATGCTTCACTTTATCAAAGTCAGACTTTGCATAGAGACTGTTCACATGTTGTGTTGGGATAGTTTCAGCTCTTACCTGCATCTTTAAAAAGAGATAATCGTGCTTTTAGTGCTTTTTATTCAGGCGGAATTGACACTTTTCAGTTTGAGCTGTGTGCCATCTTCATTTACTATTAACCAGTAACACATACACAATATTTACACAATTTATATGAGCAAACCCTTCTTAGTGTTATTAATACATTGAAAATATTCAAATAAACCTTGTAGTTAGAGAGTAAGGCCCCTTTGAGTATGTGTATAGTATTTTCGAGAAAAAGCCTAAAAGGGCTAGGTTACAAAAGGTTTTAATTGACCTGGGAAATAAAAATACCCATTAATTTACTAGAAAAATGGAAACAATTAAAGGAAAGTCTAATAAAACAAACATCATTTTAGGTATAGGACTACAATATTATTATTTAACTGTATATTTCTGGTTACAATGTCACAATCTCGCACATTATTAATTAATTACAAATACAATTATTTGAGTGTAAACTTGAAGATAAATACTTTGATCCACAATAGATGGTGCAATAAATCGATAGAGTGAAAATAACTACATCAGTGGTCAAAATGTTTATTTTTACATTAGTCTGCTTCATGATTTAATAATTAAACATATATAATATAGAGTAACTAATAGAAATATAACATGTCCTGTAAACCACATATATTTTAAATAAATGATATCAGTTAATATTGCACTGACATGGTGCATCTTTGTAAATAAATGTGTTTAATCAATTTAATGCTGATTAATTTGACATGTGGTTAATTTATACAAGGTTGAAGATGATAGACAGAAGAAATTATAGTTTACATCAAACCAGATTAAATCGATAAATATGTGTAACTATATGTGTTGATTTATTATCGATATTAGGTGATGTAGAGTATAATCTATGCTTCATATATTGCAACACGTGTCTCAGGACCACAGCTCTCAGAGGGGGGTGCGTGGCTCTTAAAAGAGCCGTTGGTGGGTGACTAGAGTCGGGTGAGTTTAAGCCCTCTCTCCGCGGATGCGGCGGGCCAGCTGGATGTCTTTGGGCATGATGGTGACCCTCTTGGCGTGGATGGCGCACAGGTTGGTGTCCTCGAACAGACCGACCAGGTAAGCCTCGCTGGACTCCTGCAGAGCCATGACGGCGGAGCTCTGGAAGCGCAGGTCGGTCTTGAAGTCCTGAGCGATCTCCCTCACCAGGCGCTGGAAGGGCAGCTTGCGGATCAGCAGCTCGGTGGACTTCTGGTAGCGACGGATCTCCCTCAGAGCCACGGTACCGGGCCTGTAACGGTGGGGCTTCTTCACTCCGCCGGTGGCCGGGGCGCTCTTACGGGCAGCTTTGGTCGCCAGCTGCTTCCTGGGAGCTTTTCCTCCGGTGGACTTACGGGCGGTCTGCTTGGTTCTGGCCATCTTTAGTCTTCTTCTCTTTACTCAAGAAAAGTCGTTGTGTTCTTTCAGCGACAGCGTCTCGTTTATATAGACGGAGCCGGCGCTCCGGCAACGCTGATTGGTCCAATGATATGCGCGTGACACTGCAGCTCAGCTATTGGATAAAAGACATTTGAAGATTCAAAGGTCCCGCTCATTCACTTATGTTGTGTTTTGTACATTTTTAGAGCTTTGTGGTACTAACAATAATACAATACAGATACATGTACTTTATATATATATATATAATAATTTATTCTGGACTGTTACTTCTAATACACTTAATACGTATTACTCTACGTATTGTTTATAAATGTTCATATTTTTACATGTGTGTTTGTTCTTATGCTTCTGTTGTAATCTTTGATTAATCTCTGCCGCAATATTGTCTTTCAGGATTGCTGATCTTGTGCTGAATACATCTCTTGAGTATTCTTATTACTACTACACTACTTATACTTATACACTATTTTATTTTGTGTACTGGCTGCACATGTCCATTCTGTATATACAGTGTATATATATATATATATATATATATATATATATATATATATATATATATATCTCTTCTGAATATTCACATCTACTATTTCAGCCTCTAATTTCCAGACTTCGTAGATTTTTTAAGATCATATTTGACACCTGAGTAAAACTAGCTTGATATTTATTATGTAAATAAATTGTCTCATTTTGTGGAAACATTCGCACAAACAAAAAGAAAAAATTCTACGTAATAGACACCAAGTTACTCAGTGAATTGACACATAGATGACAGTATTTAATATGATAATAGATGTCAGTGTACTCTGATGTAACCCAGATATTGTCAACCACTGGGCCCTCAGGGCGCCATCTAGTGGGCCGGACAGGTGCTGCTAATTGGTTAGTTAGACTCTTATAATATCCTGGAAAGTTCCTCATGAAATGATCGTTGTGACAGATGTGTCACATCGTGATTTTAAACATAATAGTCTCAGAATAAACAATGTGACATATTTGTCACAATAAGACAAATATTTTTTATTAAATATGTTCTGTTGTTGATATCAAAAGACATTTAAACAAAAAATGTTGTCAAACCAATCTGAAAAATATTTTTTTCTTAAATCTAACCATAACAGTTTTAATTCTTATATGTGTTGTGGAAATGCAAATAAAAAGCATATCTTTGTTACTAAACAAAAAATAGGCCAAGTCGACCTTTGGCTCTAGGGCAGGGGTGTCAAACATACGGCCCGCGGGCCGGATGCGGCCCGCCACGTCGTTTTATGTGGCCCGCGAATCCGCCAGCAAAAAAAAAAAAAAAAAATCTCTTTTTTACATTTTTTTTTTACAAAAATTTAAAGTTAGACTTGAAAATAAAAATATCCCCATGGTCGAAATTATGAGATAGAAAGTCGAAATTATGAGATAGCATGTTGTCTGTGTAACATTAAAACTATCACAACAGGTGGACAGGAGAGGCAACAGCCCATAAAGAGGTTTTCCAACAAGAGATTGGGTCTTTCTCAACATGCGTACTTCTCTGTACTTGTAAACTCGTGGACTTGTGAAACGTCATCAGTCTCAGCCTAAGTACTGTTCCAATTCAAAGTTCACATCGAGCCAAGCACGGTCCAAATGCCCGGATGTGGCTCGCTACAGCCCAGTCATGCTTAAAGGTGTGTGAGCAGCTGTGCTCTGACCAGATACAGACTTTTAAAAGTTCAGTTTGTGAAGAAACACCATCGCAGACCGAGTTCAGGAACTAGCAGCTAATCTAACAACACAGCTAGCTAAGAGACGAGGAGGTACTCGTCTTCTTCATTAGCTGTTGATGAAAGCACAGACAACACGGACACATCATCTATCCGTGTTCATAAGACCTGACTCTCAGGAGCTCTTGGATGTAGCTGCCATGCACGGGACGATGACGGGGAGACATTAGTGATGCAGAGGTGACAAAAATAGCTTTGAACAAAGTTAATGTAATAACTTGTTCTTGATGATATTAGTCTTTGTTATTTTCTTTAATAGTTTGATCTTTGATAGAGTAATGTGGGTTTCTTAACCCTAAATTAAAATGATTTATGTTATAATAACAGAAATGTGCTTAAATATAATTTTACATTCATATAACTGCATGTACAATCTTTTTACACTTGAATAAACAATAATCAAATGTAGAGACAGTTGTTTAACAATATGTTAGGAGTAGTTACATTTATACAGTCTTACATTTACAACCGGCCCTTTGAGGGCAACCATGATGCTGATGTGGCCCCAGAGGGAACATGAGTTTGACACCCCTGCTCTAGGGGGTAGTTCCATGTGGTCCAAATGTGGTCCACTTGGTCTGTTTTATATTCTCTATGCTTTTCCTTTAAGGAAAAATGGGTTAAACCTGCATTATCTCTACTGTCTCTACTTCTATCCTGGTTGTATAGAAGTCTATGAGAAAATGACTCTACTTCTCTCTTGATTTATTACCTCAGTAAACATTGTAAACATGAGTTTATGGTCTCAATCTCTAGTTTCAAGTCTTCTTCAATACAGCATGATGTTCATTTAGTACATGATGGTCCATTTAGAGCCGTAGTACCCACCCTCTGGTTAACACTGTTATCTCTGACAGCACTGTTAGCACCGTTAGCTCATAGTCACCAGCTCACCGTTGGCATGTTAAGAGCCACTGAAAGGGCGATCAAAATGCCCCCAATCTCGGATTTTGTACATTTAAATAGAAATAAATGAGAATAATTAAACATAATACGTTGATATTGTTTGAAATTGAGTTTAAAATGTTGCGTGTTTTGCATTATGTTGTTTGTAATAAACAATCCAGCAACAAGACCGAGTTACATTGAGAATCAACTAAAACAATATAAGCGCTGCCAGCTAGTGTCTGGTATTGTGTGATATTTGTACAGGGTGTTTGTTGATTTGCCTATGTTGTTTTTAGCCATTTCATTTATTTTTATGTTTGTCATACTGTATTGTGTCTGCTATTTGTGTCATTTGTGTGGACTGTGCTGCTGCCTCTTGGCCAGGTCATCATTGAAAATGAGAATTGGTTCTCAACTGATTTTTCCTGGTTAAATAAAGGTAATAATATTCTATGCGGTTTGTGAGATGGTATTAAGCCAATAACTGGTGATTAATAATGATTATTCTAACATTGTTTTGATATAGATTGGGAGTGATGAGCTGTTTATTTCATGTTTACATCTTTCATGACACCAAATGAAGTCAGAGAACCTGCTTTAATACTTTATTGTTATGCTGTAAAACAATTTATCATATCAGCCTAGAATAAAATAATGATGTGTTGAGTCTTCATGGGATCCATTAACTTATATTATAAATAAATGATCTATTAGAATCAATAATTCTGAACCCTATGGGAGCTCATCTATCCCCTGAGGAAGGTAGGGGCTGTGTAACTAAGAGCATTTGTGTCTTTACACTGTTATCTTTCTATATAACACATTTCAGATCGTTATAAATATGTAACTATGGTTGATTATCATTCATTAGAGATAGCACTCTAATAAATAAAGGGAACACTGTGTCAGGAAGTGGAGGACTCAGCCAGTGGCCTCTTCCAACAGGAGTGTGTTTGCAGACACCAGATTAACCTCAGTTTAATAAAAAAATATGAACAAGAGTGAAGTGTTTTTACATTGGATCTCTGAACAAACATCTCTTCTCAATGTCAAACTCTTTTTATTCGACTTTTGATGCATTTTAAAGCATTTAGGAGATAAATCACAAGGAAAAGACCCTCAGCAGCGTTTCACACAGCAGACGATGGGAGACGTTTAAACACTTTAAAATCAAAATGAAGAAAAGTATTGAAGTTTATTTGACTTACATATGAAGGTAAACTCCTTCGCTATTAGTTCGATTACATTTCATACTTTAGTTCTTCCTCCAGATATGTTTTTTATACATTTAATGGCGAAGAGAAAACACAAGTGACACAGTTTTCCTGCTGCACTGGTGAGAGGCAGGCTGGGTTGAGTCTCTACGGTTCTCATGGTGTGTTTAAGTTCCTCTCATGGCTCGGAGTTTTCTATCAGTCACAACAGACTAGCAGAGAAGATTTAGAGACAGTACAATGGCAGAACTCGCTCCAGCACCTGCACCGGTTACCCCGGTGAAAGCCCCGAAGAAGAAGGCCGCCAAGCAGAGCAAGAAGTCCGGTCCCGGCGCCGGTGAGCTCATCCTGAAAGCGGTGGCCGCCTCCAAGGGCCGTAATGGTATCTCCTACGTGGCCGTGAAGAAGTGCATGGCCGCTCAGGGCTACGACGTGAAGCAGAACAGCGCCCACGTCAAACGCGCCGTCAAGAAGCTGTTGGCGGGAGGAGCCCTCGTCCAGCTCAAGGGAAGCGGTGCCACCGGCTCCTTCAAGGCGGCCAAGCCCGCTGAGAAGCCCAAGAAGTCGGCGGCAGCGGCGAAGAAGTCCGCCGTCAAACCCAAGAAGCCCGCCGCAGCGAAGAAGCTCGCCGTAGCGAAGAAGCCCGCCGCCGCCAAGAAGTCCGCCGTTGTTGCCAAGAAGCCAAAAGCAGCCAAGCCGACACCCAAGAAGGCGAAGAAACCCGCTGTGGCCAAGAAAACATCCGTGAAGAAGATCACAAAGAGCCCGAAGAAGAAGATTGTCAAGAAGGCAGCTTCACCCAAGAAAACCGCTAAGAAGGTGGTTAAAGCCAAACCAGCGGCGAAGGCAGCAGCGGCTAAAAGACCAGCGAAGAGGGCAGCAGCAGCCAGGAAACCAGCGAAGAAGTAAACTTTTAAAAGTTTGTTTCACAGCAACCAAAAAGGCTCTTTTAAGAGCCACCCAAATACCACAAAAGAGCACAAGTCCTAAATATTATTGTTATTAAATATGTTTATTTATTGTCATGTAAATAAGTTCAAACACAATCACTTTGAGACACTATGAGATGCACAATATAAGGATACATTTTCTACATTTAATGTAAATGTCAATAAAGTAAATTATGTAGAATGAGAAGCAAACTGACAAAAAGTATTGTTGCTTCAGTTTAACAAATGCTACATTTAATAAACATATTTCTGATAATAAGCTTAATTTAAATATAGATTAGAAGCCTGAAATCAAACTAAAGACTTTAAAAAGCACAAATAAATAAAACCGTACAAAGTGTAGAGTCACCAAATGATTTTACTATTAAATTGAACTAAGTACATAAAGTGATGTACTTAAGTACACATCTGAGGTACTTTACTTGAGTATTTTCTCCGCAGGCAACTTTATACGACATTTAACTACACATACTGTGACTTTACTAGTTTGTTTCACAGTTTTACTCACTTTAACAATTAACATTTTTGAGAACTTGTGTGATGACATTTCTCACTATTTTTTAAAAACCAAAAAATGAATCAGGAATGAAATGTTTAAAATGCGCTACAACTGTACAAACATGTTTTTACATTAATAACTTAATAATAATAATCTAATGATATAATATTTAGTATTTTTAGTAATTATAGTAACATACTTTGACTCTGGGTGAGGTCAGAAATGTCTCTTTATCAGCTGATGTTAAATATCATTTAATTTTATTTACATTATGTAATATAGAAGCACATAATTAATACTTTTTAGCTCTACATCTTTATTCAAATGTATGTTAAAATCTCCGTAAGATGTTATGATGTGCTGATTATTATGATTTCATTACTTCACTGTATTTTCTTTTTATGTCATCATGTAAATGATACTAAATGTTATTCTTTATACATTTTCTAGTTGTATGTTATTTTGGTAATGTGTGTATTTTTACCCGAGATGTCTTATTTTGTAATTCGCACTTCGGGCGGGAGTCTTGTGCTTTGCCGGGTGACGTAATCGTCTCTGATTGGATGATCGCACTAATGTACCGCACCAATGAGCGAGCAGACGTTCCTTTATATACTGAGCTTCTACAGCGGAGGTATACTCTTCTTCTCTTAGCCGAAGCAGTCTTAAACTATCTACAACATGTCTGGACGTGGTAAGGGAGCCGGAAAGGTCAGAGCGAAGGCGAAGACCAGGTCTTCTCGTGCCGGACTTCAGTTCCCCGTCGGCCGTGTCCACAGACACTTGAGGAAGGGTAACTACGCCCACCGTGTCGGTGCCGGAGCTCCGGTGTACCTGGCGGCGGTGCTGGAGTATCTGACCGCTGAGATCCTGGAGCTGGCTGGGAACGCTGCCCGCGACAACAAGAAGACCAGGATCATCCCCCGTCACCTGCAGCTGGCCGTCCGCAACGACGAGGAGCTCAACAAGCTGCTGGGCGGAGTGACCATCGCTCAGGGCGGCGTGCTGCCCAACATCCAGGCGGTGCTGCTGCCCAAGAAGACCGAGAAGGCCGCAAAGAAGTAGATCCTTCAAGTCGCTCTCTCCAAACCCAACGGCTCTTTTAAGAGCCACCCACTCCTCTGAAAGAGATCGATCCTCACGAGTCATTGAAACGCATCATATAAAGATGTAGTTAATAACTTTGTGTGTTAGATATTTGTACACCAATGAGTAGTAGAATCCATTAGTAAGATTGTTTTAATGCCTCTAGAAGTACTTCTTCATTAAACACACCACCACACTTTATTTTCAATGCAGTACTTAAACTCTTACTAGACTGTTGTACTATGTTGTATTAGTACTTCTAATGCAGCACTAATGACCTTCCCTGGTATTTTGTATTTGAAGCCTGAAATCAAACTAAATATAAAGTCCAAAAAGCATCAATTAAACTGCAGAGTCACCATATTATTTAACTAAGTACACAAAGTCATGTACATGAGGTACTTTACTTGAGTATTTTCTTCATTAAAATTAGCTCCAGTTCAACCGTAAAATCCCGCTTTTACATTAATATTGATTATATATATATATGACCCAATTTGATAAGGTAAAAATAATGCAGCAGAATGCTGTTTCAATAAAAGAACATAATACATCGACTTACGTGTATAAATATATCTTATTGTATGAACAGAACATTTAGAACAGGAAGTACAAATTAAAATATATATTTAAAAAAGTAATGTTTGTGGTTCATTATAAAACCTGAAGTGTAAATATCTGAAGTCTACTTTGTAAAACAAGACATTAAAGTACAGAAGCATAATATAAATGTGTCACATTAAAAACACTTTGTTGGTGTTTTCTTATCGTTTGAACACCAGAGCAAGTTGCCATCCTTGGACTGAATGTCACCTCTGGTGCCTGTTCGCCTTCACTGTGTGAGACATCTTCGTCTCTCCGGTTCAGTCTCCTCTTCATCAGGTTCAAAGAGGTCCAGAGCCTCTCTGACACAACATCTCGTCATCAGCGGCCGACTCATTGTGCTCAGAGGGACATGAGAGCAAGGCACAAATAAAGGTTTATTTAGGGGGAAAGTGAGAAGATACGAAACACTGTTTAGTCTGGAAGGTGTGGTTCACGTGGGGGGGGGGCACTTAAGCGGTATAGAGATGGGTTCACGACCGCACCGGCGCGTTTATGTTTCGAATATTGCCAGAATCTGTAGAGTCTCCACTTCCGTGTCCGTATTCTCACGAGACTGTACGTGACTCGCACAGCGAGCTTTGATAGGTACAGAGGCAGAGCACGTTCGTCGAGCTCTGTGATTCGTGGATTCGTGTGTGTGTCATTTACATGTTGTGTGAAACTAACCAATGGACACTCAGGAAATCACTAAGCACCGCCCATCAGCCTACGTATAAATCAGTCGACAGACGTGAAGTCAGACACAACAGAGACCATGGCGAAGAGGAAGTGTGTGTTCAGCGACGTCGTCACAGCGGTCTCCCAAAGCAGCAGCGAGGATGACGGAGGATCTTCAGAGCTTGATGGATTCGATGGATTCGATTCATATGACGAAGAGGATTACCAGAACAATCGAGATCCATTTGAAGATGGGTAAGTTCATTTACAAAAACCTCGTGTAGCTCGTTTGACTCGAGCTGGAGCTGTGATTGACTTGTTACAGAGACATGTAAACACACCGTTAGTCCAGTCTACTGAAGAGGAATGCATGGACACGTTTGTCCAAATCCTGTTGAGACATAAATCCTCTAATCCTTGATATGTTAGCTTGTTAGCTCGTTAGCTAAATGTGACCATCAGTCGTTTTTATTTTTACTTTGTTTGCTGCAGTATTTCTTTGCTGCTGTAACATACAAATGTCCCCCTGAGGATGAATACAGTCTCTATCTAGTGTGTGTGGAGGAAGAGAGGACAAAGTAGTAATGACTGTTCAATATATGTTTTACAGAGAGGATTCACAGCTGCAGCAGCCACCATCTCCTTCCACCAGGTCACCACCACCAGCCCGGCCAGCAAAGGGGTCCCGAGCTCAACTACCTCCATCACTACCAGCCCCTCCACCGCCGCCACCAGCCCGGCCAGCAAAGAGGTCCCGTGCCACCCGAGCTCAACGACCTCCGCCATCATCGCCAGCAAAGAGGTCCCGAGCTCAACGACCTCCGCCATCATCGCCAGCAAAGAGGTCCCGAGCTCAACGACCTCCGCCATCATCACCAGCCCGGCCAGCAAAGAGGTCCCGTGCCCCCCGAGCGCCGCCACCAGCACCCCGTTCACCAGCGCCCCCCCCTCCGCTGTCTTGGAAGACGGACAAAGAAGCGGACACCGCTCCCCACGTCTCCAGGTTTCAACCAGCTCGGCCACCAGGGCCACAGCTCTGCTCCACCTCCACGTATGCGCCCCTCGACCTCTTCAAGCTGTTCTTCTCTGTACAAACGGTCCAAACACTCTGTCGGAACACAAACAAGCAGGCTGCTAAACGACTGGCAGAAGGCAAGAAGTACGCATGGACCGACTTGGACGTGGGGTTTTTCTACAAGTACATCGGGATGCTTCTGTACATGGCCATGGTGAAACTAGACAGTATTGAGGATTACTGGAGGCAGAATCACTTCTTCTCCCTGTGTAGCCCGTCACTCGTCATGCCACGGGACCGATACAGAACAATATCGTGGAACCTTCACCTCAGCGACCCCGATGAGGATGTCCTCAACGACAGCAAGAAGGGCACGGCCGACCACGACCAACTCTTCCGACTCAACCCCCTCATGGACACCATCCAGACCGCCTGTAAGGCATTTTATCATCCCCACATCCGCCTGGCTGTGGATGAAAGAATGGTCTCCAAGGCTGAAACGGGGCCGACCCAGTACACGACGGACAAACCCGGAAAGTGCGGCTTCAAGCTGTTTGTCTTGGCCGACTCGAGGAATGGCTACACGGTGGACTTTTCGATTTACACCGGCACCGGTTCCTCCGGACAGGGCCTGTCCTACGATGCCGTGATGTCCCTGGTGAAGGCGGGTTACCTCGGCACAGGCTACCACGTTTACATGGACCAGTTCTACACCAGCCCCAAGCTCCTCAGGGCTCTCCATGCGCGCAGGTTTGCTGCCTGTGGGCCGTACAGGGAGTACCACAAGGGGTGCCCTCGGACCGCCGTGAACGCCCTCACAAAGAAGTCCGAGAGAGGCTCCATGAGATGGATCCGGGATGACCCCATCGTCTTTGTGAAGTGGATGGATGCGAGGGAAGTGTCGGTCTGCTCCACAATCCACACGGCGTACTCTGGGAAAACGGTGCTGAGGAACGTGAAGCACGACGACGGCTCCCGGTCGAGGTCGTCGGTCCCCTGTCCCACGCCGGTGTCAGAGTACAATGAACACACGGGTGGAGTTGATCGATCGGACCGGCTCATTCAATACTACTCTACGCAACACAAAACCATGCGCTGGTACGTCAACCTTTTTTACCATTTTCTGGACATTGCCACCACCAACAGCTACATCCTTCACAAGGAGCTGTGTCTGGCCCAGCAGACGCTGCCCATGACACACGGAGCGTTCATGGAGGAGCTGAGTGCTGCGCTCTGTGGCGTGCCTCTCCGCACAGCTCCCGCCCCGGCACCTGCGGGTCATCTTCCCGTGGCCATCGCTGCCGACGGTGCAGCGGGCCCCGGCTCCAAGGCCTCCAAGGCCTCCGCGGGTCGCAGGAGGTGTGAACATTGCCAAAGCCAAGGCCGGCGGAAGGACACGCCGTGGAAATGCCAGCAGTGTGATGTTGCCCTCTGCGTGCAGGTGGACAGGAACTGTTTCGCAGCGTGGCACACGAGATGAGCGATGAAACAACGTTGTAAATAGTGTTCTTCTTCTGGTAAATAAATTTGAAAACAAACTGTTGTAATGTTAGTTTTTCATTTGCACACATCATGAAGCTTGTAGTATGACGTCATCACTCCGTCTCAGGCCCTCTGGTTTCATACATCTACTCTTGTATTCATATATTCCACTACTTGTGTGAACCGAAGACTTTAAACAATTCATCCACATCAGTAAAGTTATGTTTTCACAAGAGATTTGAAGAATTAAAAAGATTGGACTTCAGCTTTAGGGCCAAATTATTGCTTCACACACAGAGCCTCATTCTACAGATGAGCTTGTTCTGCACATTGTGATATAAGACGTTAAGAGATCGATCCTCACGAGTCTTTGAAACGCATCATATAAAGATGTAGTTAATAACTTTGTTAGATATTTGTACACCAATGAGTAGTAGAATCCATTAGTAAGATTGTTTTAATGCCTCTAGAAGTACTTCTTCATTAAACACACCACCACACTTTATTTTCAATGCAGTACTTAAACTCTTACTAGACTGTTGTACTATGTTGTATTAGTACTTCCAATGCAGCATAATGACCTTCCCTGGTATTTTGTATATGAAGCCTGAAATCAAACTAAATATAAAGTCCAAAAAGCATCAATTAAACTGCAGAGTCACCATATTATTTAACTAAGTACACAAAGTCATGTACATGAGGTACTTTACTTTTCTTCAGGCAGCTTTATACTTTATTACATCTAACAACAAATATTGTGACTTTACTGCATTTATTACACGGCTTTACTCACTTTAACAATTATCATTTTTGAGAACTTGTGATGACATTTCTCACTATTTTTATAAACCAAACAATAAATAAATAAATGGAGAAAATTATAATTAATCTTTAAAATTAGCTCCAGTTCAACTGTAAAATCCTGCTTTTACATTAATACAATAATAATGATAATCTATATATCATATATATATATTTATATATATATATTCTATATATTTATATATATATATATATATATATATATATATATATATATGACCCAATTTGATAAGGTAAAATATCCCTTGTAGCCAAAAGTGACTAAAACAAACGTGTGAATATTATAATTATAAACTAAGTTGAATACTCCAAAATCCTCAAAGTCTTATTTCTATCACGGTTTACTCTAATTCTAGTGGTGCAATGTAACAAAGTACATTTCACATGCAAATATGAGTCGTACTTACATTTTATGAGGTTTTTATAAAAGGTCGATTATATTCGGTTTGGAACTCCTTTTTTAAAACAAAATATATAAATAAAAACAGTAGCATGAATGTATTATAGTTGGATTTCATATAATGCTTCTTTTGTTATAAACTTGTTATATGAATTTGAAGAATCATTTCATAATGTTTTCTGTCTTCGTCCTTTTTGGACACTCCAAATACCCGTACCGTAACTCCACGAATAGACAAGTACCCGTACCGTAACTCCACGAATAGACAAGTATCCGTACCGTAACTCCACGAATAGACAAGTACCCGTACCGTAACTCCACGAATAGACAAGTATCCGTACCGTAACTCCACGAATAGACAAGTATCCGTACCGTAACTCCACGAAACTACTGATGCTAAGGGCTCACAAAACCATGATTTAAAATGTTATACAAGTAAATATATTAATAAAAACCCATTGCCAAATTATAGTTTACATCAAACCAGATTAAATCGATAAATGTGTAACTATATGTGTTGATTTATTATCGATATTAGGTGATGTAGAGTATAATCTATGCTTCATATATTGCAACACGTGTCTCAGGACCACAGCTCTCAGAGGGGGGTGCGTGGCTCTTAAAAGAGCCGTTGGTGGGTGACTAGAGTCGGGTGAGTTTAAGCCCTCTCTCCGCGGATGCGGCGGGCCAGCTGGATGTCTTTGGGCATGATGGTGACCCTCTTGGCGTGGATGGCGCACAGGTTGGTGTCCTCGAACAGACCGACCAGGTAAGCCTCGCTGGACTCCTGCAGAGCCATGACGGCGGAGCTCTGGAAGCGCAGGTCGGTCTTGAAGTCCTGAGCGATCTCCCTCACCAGGCGCTGGAAGGGCAGCTTGCGGATCAGCAGCTCGGTGGACTTCTGGTAGCGACGGATCTCCCTCAGAGCCACGGTACCGGGCCTGTAACGGTGGGGCTTCTTCACTCCGCCGGTGGCCGGGGCGCTCTTACGGGCAGCTTTGGTCGCCAGCTGCTTCCTGGGAGCTTTTCCTCCGGTGGACTTACGGGCGGTCTGCTTGGTTCTGGCCATCTTTAGTCTTCTTCTCTTTACTCAAGAAAAGTCGTTGTGTTCTTTCAGCGACAGCGTCTCGTTTATATAGACGGAGCCGGCGCTCCGGCAACGCTGATTGGTCCAATGATATGCGCGTGACTCTGCAGCTCAGCTATTGGATAAAAGACATTTGAAGATTCAAAGGTCCCGCTCATTCACTTATGTTGTGTTCAATACGTTAACAAAGCTTTTGAATAATAACAATAATGAAGATAATATACGGATAAAATACGATTTTTAAAATCTTTATGCTATTATTGCACAGATGATGCCATTTTAAATGTGTAAATAGACAGAAAATGGATGTTACAGCCTTCTATAGCAGGCTGAGGACTTTAAATAGGCTTATACACACAACACTGAAATACAAAAGATAAAGAATAAACACTTTTATATAGATATAAATAATTACTCGAATATTGGCATTATTTGTATAGGAATTAATACGTGTTATCTAAATGAAATAGGTGCAATAATGTGCATCCAACCACTCAATCCGAATATATTGTATTTTTAACTTTGTTGTTTTTGCGTTTTATTTTATTTTACCGTTACTGTTTCACCATTGTACTTTTATTTTATATATATATACACACATACACGTTTCTACTAAGGTCTCTTGTCGCACTGTCCACTTTGCTGCTCTAATCCTGCAAATGTCCCCACTGTGGGACTAATAAAGGATTGTTTCATAATCACAACAATGGCCTAAACTCAACGGTTCAATGTGTGTGTGCATCTGTTACAGTGCTCCTGTGAATGAAACCGTGTGTGCAACTAGATATGGTTTCAGTAACTCAAATATTGGGCATCTAAACTCACATGTAGAAGACACACATTAGACGTAGTTGATGCTTATATAGATCATATCAATCCATCAAACAAGTCCCAGGATCGTGACTCTTTCAGGAGTGCGTTGGATGGTTTTTAAGGTTTGGCCGGGACGGTCTACTTGGTCACGGCCATGGTGCCTTCAGACACGGCGTGAAGGAGACGGACGGCGGTCTGGATCTCCCTGGAGGTTCAGGCATGTTTACAGTTCTGGAGTTGATTTAGGCCGGGGAGCTCTGCCACATCTTAAACCCAACACATGCAAATGTTCTGTGCTGTCCCCTCTCTCCCATTGGCTGATGTTTCCTGCGTCGCAGAGTAACTATGCGGAAGTCTCCCTGTGTGAGCTTTTTATCTGGTCAAAATGAATCTAGTGTTTGATGTTTGGATGTTTTTTAAATGAAATAGATATGCGTTTATCATATATTCTTATATACTATATCATAATATTACAATGACATAAATAATAATAGAAAACAGTAGTATAGAAACATTAAGAAAGGAAAAGAGTAACTTAATATTGATTATATTCTCAAAACCTTCATCTTAAACATTTGAATATTGTTATTTTTGCAAAACTAAATGCGTGTTCTAGGAAAGCTAAGCTCCCGAAGTCATTTAAATCTTTTCTTCATGATTCATTGAACCTCCGTCATTAATGATGTAGAACTGGTTCAGAAATATTTATAATTTCAGTAAAAGTATAAATATACATAAATAAAGAAATGTTTCCTCGGCCGGAGGCCAGAAAATCGTTTTACATCTTTCAACAAAAAGACAAAATCTGAGAGTTTTTCTTTTTATGAAACAAACTTTGATGATCGTAAGACATTTGGGTAAACTTCTTTAATGAATTTCTTCAGGTTCCTTATTTCTGTCTTTACCAGCAGATGAAAACTAACTAACAGGACTCTCTTCATCCTCAAATTAATTTAACAGTTTAATAGTAGACTATCAATAATACAATCTAGATGAATGGACCACGTAACTCCAATAACACTTGTGAGTGTTTGTCTAGACTGAGAGGTCCTCAAAGCTATTATGGTATAAAAATGCATTTCATTACACAAGTATTTCAAAATGGCTCCAAAATTGTGTTCTTCCACCATATTGTTGTCACATTCTTGCTCCTAATGAAGAGTATACAATTCATAAATGTAGTTTTAAAATGATGAGGTTGACATAAAAATAAAAAGTAATATATCTTAGAACAGTTTAACTTTAAGTGTGGACTGAAGTTGATTCTATTGAGTGAATAAAATATCATATTCTGTATAATTAAAAAGGAAGTGATCAAATGAAACAGGTAATGAGCTCTTTGAGTGAGTTGGGTGGCTCTTAAAAGAGCCGTTGTGTTGTCTTGAGATCAGTCGTTGGTCTCTAGCCTCCGAAGCCGTACAGGGTGCGGCCCTGCCTCTTCAGAGCGTACACCACATCCATGGCGGTCACCGTCTTCCTCTTGGCGTGCTCGGTGTACGTGACGGCATCGCGGATCACGTTCTCCAGGAAGACCTTCAGCACACCGCGGGTCTCCTCGTAGATCAGACCGGAGATACGCTTCACTCCGCCGCGGCGAGCCAGACGGCGGATGGCGGGTTTGGTGATACCCTGGATGTTATCACGGAGCACTTTACGGTGACGCTTAGCGCCTCCTTTGCCGAGTCCTTTTCCTCCTTTTCCGCGGCCACTCATCTTATCAGAGTTCAGTTGGTTAAACTAATGAAGTGAAGGTGGAGAGCGGAGGTACTTAAAGCACATTTGCGGACGTATTTGAAGAATAATAGACATCTCAGCCCGCCTTTTCTTTCTCCCAATGATACATGTATGACGCTAAAGTGTGTAATTAGAGGCATTTCCGGTTCCGATGTTTTCCTTCAAAATAAAAACAGACCATTGACAAAAGATAACATTCTGGTTTTATTTTGGCACGGTACCATTTTGAGTTTAGTGATTAGATATTAATAACAGTTTTTCATTTCATGCATTGTGATTTGTGGATGTGAAATCCATGTAACTTATATTTAATTTAAGGCATGTGTGGCAGATTAATTTAAATGTTTTTATTTGAGCTGGATCCCTCTTAAGACCTCTAACACACGTAGCTGTGTCCCAATCCAGGGTCTGCATCCTTCGGAGGACCATGAGGACTCCGAAATGAGAGGCCTACGCTATATATATATATATATATATATATATATTTATAGTGTGTGTATATATATATATAATCCCTGCTCAGAAGGATTATAAATATATACACATAAATACATTAAACAAAAATATTTTCAGTATATATACTTTGAAGCTTTTAGTTTAGTGTTTTTAATAATATATTAATTCATTCGTAGTTTATTTTCATAATATTGTTTTTCTAAATTAATAATCAGTTAATCAGTTACTATGTTAAATAACACATTTTCTTATAGTTCTTGCAATTAAAACAATGTATTCATCAATAACTTTATTTAATTTAATTCACACATACATATATATTTACATGTACATATATATACACGTATATATATGTATAGCAATCCTAAGGCAGAGGAACTCAAGACAGTTAATATTAACAGCAAAACAAATGTCAGCAAACGTGTTTAACTTGCAGTAAGATGTGAATATACTCTGACAGCAGCATGAACACATCAGGAGGATCTACTGGTTGTGTTATTAGTGAAGGCTTTGTACAGGATGAGAGCTGATGTAACTGTAACCTCAAGTACAGGATGGTGAAACGGAGACATTACAGACTAATGTCTTCATTCAAAGCTACGGTTGCTGAATGTTTGTCCATCGTTCTCCCCTCAGCTCCTGGCTCTCTGTAACAAGAACAGAATCAGCAAAATACTCAAATTCAGTATATTCGTGTGATTAATCTCAAAGTTTATAACGTTACCGGACTTAAAGTGATATTTCAGGTTCACAACCCGTCTACCTGAGCTCACGTTGGTCCGTTTATGGACATGTGAAGTAGAAATCATCTGTAAAACCACAACATCAGTAAGATATTATTCAACCTCCGACTACAGACGAGCTGCCGCTAAGAGCGCAGTAATAATATGGTGACTCAGTTTAATTGATGCTTTTTGGACTTTATATTTAGTTTGATTTCAGGCTTCATATACAAAATACCAGGGAAGGTCATTATGCTGCATTGGAAGTACTAATACAACATAGTACAACAGTCTAGTAAGAGTTTAAGTACTGCATTGAAAATAAAGTGTGGTGGTGTATTTAATGAAGAAGTACTTCTAGAGGCATTAAAACAATCTTACTAATGGATTCTACTACTCATTGGTGTACAAATATCTAACAAAGTTATTAACTACATCTTTATATGATGCGTTTCAAAGACTCGTGAGGATCGATCTCTTAACGTCTTATATCACAATGTGCAGAACAAGCTCATCTGTAGAATGAGGCTCTGTGTGTGAAGCAATAATTTGGCCCTAAAGCTGAAGTCCAATCTTTTTAATTCTTCAAATCTCTTGTGAAAACATAACTTTACTGATGTGGATGAATTGTTTAAAGTCTTCGGTTCACACAAGTAGTGGAATATATGAATACAAGAGTAGATGTATGAAACCAGAGGGCCTGAGACGGAGTGATGACGTCATACTACAAGCTTCATGATGTGTGCAAATGAAAAACTAACATTACAACAGTTTGTTTTCAAATTTATTTACTAAAAGAAGAACACTATTTACAACGTTGTTTCATCGCTCATCTCGTGTGCCACGCTGCGAAACAGTTCCTGTCCACCTGCACGCAGAGGGCAACATCACACTGCTGGCATTTCCACGGCGTGTCCTTCCGCCGGCCTTGGCTTTGGCAATGTTCACACCTCCTGCGACCCGCGGAGGCCTTGGAGGCCTTGGAGCCGGGGCCCGCTGCACCGTCGGCAGCGATGGCCACGGGAAGATGACCCGCAGGTGCCGGGGCGGGAGCTGTGCGGAGAGGCACGCCACAGAGCGCAGCACTCAGCTCCTCCATGAACGCTCCGTGTGTCATGGGCAGCGTCTGCTGGGCCAGACACAGCTCCTTGTGAAGGATGTAGCTGTTGGTGGTGGCAATGTCCAGAAAATGGTAAAAAAGGTTGACGTACCAGCGCATGGTTTTGTGTTGCGTAGAGTAGTATTGAATGAGCCGGTCCGATCGATCAACTCCACCCGTGTGTTCATTGTACTCTGACACCGGCGTGGGACAGGGGACCGACGACCTCGACCGGGAGCCGTCGTCGTGCTTCACGTTCCTCAGCACCGTTTTCCCAGAGTACGCCGTGTGGATTGTGGAGCAGACCGACACTTCCCTCGCATCCATCCACTTCACAAAGACGATGGGGTCATCCCGGATCCATCTCATGGAGCCTCTCTCGGACTTCTTTGTGAGGGCGTTCACGGCGGTCCGAGGGCACCCCTTGTGGTACTCCCTGTACGGCCCACAGGCAGCAAACCTGCGCGCATGGAGAGCCCTGAGGAGCTTGGGGCTGGTGTAGAACTGGTCCATGTAAACGTGGTAGCCTGTGCCGAGGTAACCCGCCTTCACCAGGGACATCACGGCATCGTAGGACAGGCCCTGTCCGGAGGAACCGGTGCCGGTGTAAATCGAAAAGTCCACCGTGTAGCCATTCCTCGAGTCGGCCAAGACAAACAGCTTGAAGCCGCACTTTCCGGGTTTGTCCGTCATGTACTGGGTCGGCCCCGTTTCAGCCTTGGAGACCATTCTTTCATCCACAGCCAGGCGGATGTGGGGATGATAAAATGCCTTACAGGCGGTCTGGATGGTGTCCATGAGGGGGTTGAGTCGGAAGAGTTGGTCGTGGTCGGCCGTGCCCTTCTTGCTGTCGTTGAGGACATCCTCATCGGGGTCGCTGAGGTGAAGGTTCCACGATATTGTTCTGTATCGGTCCCGTGGCATGACGAGTGACGGGCTACACAGGGAGAAGAAGTGATTCTGCCTCCAGTAATCCTCAATACTGTCTAGTTTCACCATGGCCATGTACAGAAGCATCCCGATGTACTTGTAGAAAAACCCCACGTCCAAGTCGGTCCATGCGTACTTCTTGCCTTCTGCCAGTCGTTTAGCAGCCTGCTTGTTTGTGTTCCGACAGAGTGTTTGGACCGTTTGTACAGAGAAGAACAGCTTGAAGAGGTCGAGGGGCGCATACGTGGAGGTGGAGCAGAGCTGTGGCCCTGGTGGCCGAGCTGGTTGAAACCTGGAGACGTGGGGAGCGGTGTCCGCTTCTTTGTCCGTCTTCCAAGACAGCGGAGGGGGGGGCGCTGGTGAACGGGGTGCTGGTGGCGGCGCTCGGGGGGCACGGGACCTCTTTGCTGGCCGGGCTGGTGATGATGGCGGAGGTCGTTGAGCTCGGGACCTCTTTGCTGGCGATGATGGCGGAGGTCGTTGAGCTCGGGGGGCACGGGACCTCTTTGCTGGCCGGGCTGGTGGCGGCGGTGGAGGGGCTGGTAGTGATGGAGGTAGTTGAGCTCGGGACCCCTTTGCTGGCCGGGCTGGTGGTGGTGACCTGGTGGAAGGAGATGGTGGCTGCTGCAGCTGTGAATCCTCTCTGTAAAACATATATTGAACAGTCATTACTACTTTGTCCTCTCTTCCTCCACACACACTAGATAGAGACTGGATTCATCCTCAGGGGGACATTTGTATGTTACAGCAGCAAAGAAATACTGCAGCAAACAAAGTAAAAATAAAAACGACTGATGGTCACATTTAGCTAACGAGCTAACAAGCTAACATATCAAGGATTAGAGGATTTATGTCTCAACAGGATTTGGACAAACGTGTCCATGCATTCCTCTTCAGTAGACTGGACTAACGGTGTGTTTACATGTCTCTGTAACAAGTCAATCACAGCTCCAGCTCGAGTCAAACGAGCTACACGAGGTTTTTGTAAATGAACTTACCCATCTTCAAATGGATCTCGATTATTCTGGTAATCCTCTTCGTCATATGAATCGAATCCATCGAATCCATCAAGCTCTGAAGATCCTCCGTCATCCTCGCTGCTGCTTTGGGAGACCGCTGTGACGACGTCGCTGAACACACACTTCCTCTTCGCCATGGTCTCTGTTGTGTCTGACTTCACGTCTGTCGACTGATTTATACGTAGGCTGATGGGCGGTGCTTAGTGATTTCCTGAGTGTCCATTGGTTAGTTTCACACAACATGTAAATGACACACACACGAATCCACGAATCACAGAGCTCGACGAACGTGCTCTGCCTCTGTACCTATCAAAGCTCGCTGTGCGAGTCACGTACAGTCTCGTGAGAATACGGACACGGAAGTGGAGACTCTACAGATTCTGGCAATATTCGAAACATAAACGCGCCGGTGCGGTCGTGAACCCATCTCTATACCGCTTAAGTGCCCCCCCCCCCCACGTGAACCACACCTTCCAGACTAAACAGTGTTTCGTATCTTCTCACTTTCCCCCTAAATAAACCTTTATTTGTGCCTTGCTCTCATGTCCCTCTGAGCACAATGAGTCGGCCGCTGATGACGAGATGTTGTGTCAGAGAGGCTCTGGACCTCTTTGAACCTGATGAAGAGGAGACTGAACCGGAGAGACGAAGATGTCTCACACAGTGAAGGCGAACAGGCACCAGAGGTGACATTCAGTCCAAGGATGGCAACTTGCTCTGGTGTTCAAACGATAAGAAAACACCAACAAAGTGTTTTTAATGTGACACATTTATATTATGCTTCTGTACTTTAATGTCTTGTTTTACAAAGTAGACTTCAGATATTTACACTTCAGGTTTTATAATGAACCACAAACATTACTTTTTTAAATATATATTTTAATTTGTACTTCCTGTTCTAAATGTTCTGTTCATACAATAAGATATATTTATACACGTAAGTCGATGTATTATGTTCTTTTATTGAAACAGCATTCTGCTGCATTATTTTTACCTTATCAAATTGGGTCATATATATATATAATCAATATTAATGTAAAAGCGGGATTTTACGGTTGAACTGGAGCTAATTTTAATGAAGAAAATACTCAAGTAAAGTACCTCATGTACATGACTTTGTGTACTTAGTTAAATAATATGGTGACTCTGCAGTTTAATTGATGCTTTTTGGACTTTATATTTAGTTTGATTTCAGGCTTCAAATACAAAATACCAGGGAAGGTCATTATGCTGCATTAGAAGTACTAATACAACATAGTACAACAGTCTAGTAAGAGTTTAAGTACTGCATTGAAAATAAAGTGTGGTGGTGTGTTTAATGAAGAAGTACTTCTAGAGGCATTAAAACAATCTTACTAATGGATTCTACTACTCATTGGTGTACAAATATCTAACACACAAAGTTATTAACTAAATCTTTATATGAAGCGTTTCAATGACTCGTGAGGATCGATCTCTTTCAGAGGAGTGGGTGGCTCTTAAAAGAGCCGTTGGGTTTGGAGAGAGCGACTTGAAGGATCTACTTCTTGGCGGCCTTCTCGGTCTTCTTGGGCAGCAGCACCGCCTGGATGTTGGGCAGCACGCCGCCCTGAGCGATGGTCACTCCGCCCAGCAGCTTGTTGAGCTCCTCGTCGTTGCGGACGGCCAGCTGCAGGTGACGGGGGATGATCCTGGTCTTCTTGTTGTCGCGAGCAGCGTTCCCAGCCAGCTCCAGGATCTCAGCGGTCAGATACTCCAGCACCGCCGCCAGGTACACCGGAGCTCCGGCACCGACACGGTGGGCGTAGTTACCCTTCCTCAAGTGTCTGTGGACACGGCCGACGGGGAACTGAAGTCCGGCACGAGAAGACCTGGTCTTCGCCTTCGCTCTGACCTTTCCGGCTCCCTTACCACGTCCAGACATGTTGTAGATAGTTTAAGACTGCTTCGGCTAAGAGAAGAAGAATATACCTCCGCTGTAGAAGCTCAGTATATAAAGGAACGTCTGCTCGCTCATTGGTGCGGTACATTAGTGCGATCATCCAATCAGAGACGATTACGTCACCCGGCAAGCACAAGACTCCCGCCCGAAGTGCGAATTACAAAATAAGACATCTCGGGTAAAAATACACACATTACCAAAATAACATACAACTAGAAAATGTATAAAGAATAACATTTAGTATCATTTACATGATGACATAAAAAGAAAATACAGTTAAGTAATGAAATCATAATAATCAGCACATCATAAAATCTTAAGGAGATTTTAACATACATTTGAATAAAGATGTAGAGCTAAAAAAGTATTAATTATGTGCTTCTATATTACATAATGTAAATAAAGTTAAATGATATTTAACATCAGCTGATAAAGAGACATTTCTGACCTCACCCAGAGTCAAAGTATGTTACTATAATTACTAAAAATACTAAATATTATATCATTAGATTATTATTATTAAGTTATTAATGTAAAAACATGTTTGTACAGTTGTAGCGCATTTTAAACATTTCATTCCTGATTCATTTTTTGTTTTTTAAAAAAGTGAGAAATGTCATCACACAAGTTCTCAAAAATGTTAATTGTTAAAGTGAGTAAAACTGTGAAACAAACTAGTAAAGTCACAGTATGTGTAGTTAAATGTCGTATAAAGTTGCCTGCGGAGAAAATACTCAAGTAAAGTACCTCAGATGTGTACTTAAGTACATCACTTTATGTACTTAGTTCAATTTAATAGTAAAATCATTTGGTGACTCTACACTTTGTACGGTTTTATTTATTTGTGCTTTTTAAAGTCTTTAGTTTGATTTCAGGCTTCTAATCTATATTTAAATTAAGCTTATTATCAGAAATATGTTTATTAAATGTAGCATTTGTTAAACTGAAGCAACAATACTTTTTGTCAGTTTGCTTCTCATTCTACATAATTTACTTTATTGATATTTACATTAAATGTAGAAAATGTATCCTTATATTGTGCATCTCATAGTGTCTCAAAGTGATTGTGTTTGAACTTATTTACATGACAATAAATAAACATATTTAATAACAATAATATTTAGGACTTGTGCTCTTTTGTGGTATTTGGGTGGCTCTTAAAAGAGCCTTTTTGGTTGCTGTGAAACAAACTTTTAAAAGTTTACTTCTTCGCTGGTTTCCTGGCTGCTGCTGCCCTCTTCGCTGGTCTTTTAGCCGCTGCTGCCTTCGCCGCTGGTTTGGCTTTAACCACCTTTTTAGCAGTTTTCTTGGGTGAAGCTGCCTTCTTGACAATCTTCTTCTTCGGGCTCTTTGTGATCTTCTTCACGGATGTTTTCTTGGCCACAGCGGGTTTCTTCGCCTTGGCTGCTTTTGGCATCTTGGCAACAACGGCGGGCTTCTTCGCTACGGCGAGCTTCTTCGCTGCGGCGGGCTTCTTGGGTTTGACGGCGGGCTTCTTCGCCGCTGCCGCCGACTTCTTGGGCTTCTCAGCGGGCTTGGCCGCCTTGAAGGAGCCGGTGGCACCGCTTCCCTTGAGCTGGACGAGGGCTCCTCCCGCCAACAGCTTCTTGACGGCGCGTTTGACGTGGGCGCTGTTCTGCTTCACGTCGTAGCCCTGAGCGGCCATGCACTTCTTCACGGCCACGTAGGAGATACCATTACGGCCCTTGGAGGCGGCCACCGCTTTCAGGATGAGCTCACCGGCACCGGGACCAGACTTATTGCTCGGCTTGGCGGCCTTCTTCTTCGGGGCTTTCACCGGGGTAACCGGTGCAGGTGCTGGAGCGAGTTCTGCCATTGTACTGTCTCTAAATCTTCTCTGCTAGTCTGTTGTGACTGATAGAAAATTCCGAGCCATGAGAGGAACTTAAACACACCATGAGAACCGTAGAGACTCAACCCAGCCTGCCTCTCACCAGTGCACAGCAATAGCTGAGCTGCAGAGTCACGCGCATATCATTGGACCAATCAGCGTTGCCGGAGCGCCGGCTCCGTCTATATAAACGAGACGCTGTCGCTTAGAGAACAAAACGACTTTTCTTGAGTAGAGAGAAGAAGACTAAAGATGGCCAGAACCAAGCAGACCGCGCGTAAGTCCACTGGAGGAAAAGCTCCCAGGAAGCAGCTGGCGACCAAAGCTGCCCGTAAAAGCGCCCCGGCCACCGGCGGAGTGAAGAAGCCCCACCGTTACAGGCCCGGTACCGTGGCTCTGAGGGAGATCCGTCGCTACCAGAAGTCCACCGAGCTGCTGATCCGCAAGCTGCCCTTCCAGCGCCTGGTGAGGGAGATCGCTCAGGACTTCAAGACCGACCTGCGCTTCCAGAGCTCCGCCGTCATGGCTCTGCAGGAGTCCAGCGAGGCTTACCTGGTCGGTCTGTTCGAGGACACCAACCTGTGCGCCATCCACGCCAAGAGGGTCACCATCATGCCCAAAGACATCCAGCTGGCCCGCCGCATCCGCGGAGAGAGGGCTTAAACTCACCCGACTCTAGTCACCCACCAACGGCTCTTTTAAGAGCCACACACCCCCCTCTGAGAGCTGTGGTCCTGAGACACACGTGTTGCCCTGTTTAAAGCAGAAATTATACTCTACATCGATGGTAGACTAACAATATTCAGTTAAAATATTTATTACATTGTTTTTAGTCTTGTGGAAGCTATAATTCGGCATTGATTTTTGTATTAATATTTTTACTTGTGTAACATTTAAGTCCCGGTTTCGTGAGCCCTCAGC
The DNA here is from genome assembly GCA_032191485.1 of Leptoclinus maculatus. Taxonomy (NCBI): domain Eukaryota; kingdom Metazoa; phylum Chordata; class Actinopteri; order Perciformes; family Stichaeidae; genus Leptoclinus; species Leptoclinus maculatus. The sequence goes on from JAVDOI010000347.1 coordinate 44,166, forward strand.
TTCAGTAGTTTTAGATCCTACCTGGCATTGTTTCTGGGGGACTGGTGAGTGTAACACCGTATTGGTGTTGATTCATGTCTATTGATACAAGAATAGGCCAGAAATACTAATGACTTACAGTTCAGGTTTTATAATGAAAACTATTTGTAATGTGTTTGGTGTATTTTAGTGCATACTTCTACATGTTTCACACAATAGTTCATATTCATACACAAGTTGAAGCATTTTCTTTAATACATTGTTTTGGTTCTGTTAAGCTGTTCCCTTTAACAATGCAGCACAAATCATGTAGGTTTTTTTTATGAAAATGTTCTAATGAAAAGATAGGTAAATTGCATTAAAGGGAATTATTACTCATACATTACTACAATATTTAGGTCTGCTTTTGATATAAACGCCCTACATATTTCTTAGTTTATCTGCATTCAAGTGTAATAGAGGAATGTAGATATAATGACCATAATAAACTCGGGTAATGAGCTCTTTGAGTGAGTTGGGTGGCTCTTAAAAGAGCCGTTGTGTTGTCTTGAGATCAGTCGTTGGTCTCTAGCCTCCGAAGCCGTACAGGGTGCGGCCCTGCCTCTTCAGAGCGTACACCACATCCATGGCGGTCACAGTCTTCCTCTTGGCGTGCTCGGTGTACGTGACGGCATCGCGGATCACGTTCTCCAGGAAGACCTTCAGCACACCGCGGGTCTCCTCGTAGATCAGACCGGAGATACGCTTCACTCCGCCGCGGCGAGCCAGACGGCGGATGGCGGGTTTGGTGATACCCTGGATGTTATCACGGAGCACTTTACGGTGACGCTTAGCGCCTCCTTTGCCGAGTCCTTTTCCTCCTTTTCCGCGGCCACTCATCTTGTCAGGTTCCGTTTACAATTGAAGATGAAGCTCTGAACTGAGAGCGTTAATATTTAAAGGAGTTTTGCGGACGTAGCTGAAGACGAAAAGACATCTCAGCCCGCCATTTTTCACGATCACTTTATCAAGCTAGCGTGTGTAAGCCGCTGCATTTCCGGTTACAGAAAGACCTTTCAAAATAAACACCGGTTGTTGTACTTGCCTCCTATTTCCTTACATTGTCAAATATTTAATATCACAGCTGGTACTTTGTATTTTAATCATTTACTTCAAATACACCAAAACTATTAGCTTTTTTTATTTTAACATGGTACTGTGTGACGATCCACTGCTGTATCTGTAGTAATAATAATACAATACACAATGGTCATATTGATCATATTCTATTGTACATTTGTATTTATACTATTGCATTGTTTATTGTGCAAACGTACTTTTGATCCTGAATATATTGCAAATAATCAACAATTCATATTCATAAGATTTGAGGTGCCGGTCTATTTATTTGAACATTTATTATGAATTGTTTCAGGGAAACTAACACAGAATGACGTGTAAAGATACGGAGCAGAAGAATGAGTTGGTGTTTAAATATTTAACATTTTTATTTATAAATTAGTTATTTTCTGTGGTGCATTCAGAGTCGTGTTCATTTTAACAGTTGTGATGTGTTGTGGTGAGATTGATTATTATATTAAAATGCGTGTTATTGAACTGTAATTAGCTAAACTGGGTCAAATATATACTCGTGTATCTAAACTTTATAACATAAGTTTCGTATTAATATCTCGTGAGGATCGATCTCTTTCAGAGGAGTGGGTGGCTCTTAAAAGAGCCGTTGGGTTTGGAGAGAGCGACTTGAAGGATCTACTTCTTGGCGGCCTTCTCGGTCTTCTTGGGCAGCAGCACCGCCTGGATGTTGGGCAGCACGCCGCCCTGAGCGATGGTCACTCCGCCCAGCAGCTTGTTGAGCTCCTCGTCGTTGCGGACGGCCAGCTGCAGGTGACGGGGGATGATCCTGGTCTTCTTGTTGTCGCGGGCAGCGTTCCCAGCCAGCTCCAGGATCTCAGCGGTCAGATACTCCAGCACCGCCGCCAGGTACACCGGAGCTCCGGCACCGACACGGTGGGCGTAGTTACCCTTCCTCAAGTGTCTGTGGACACGGCCGACGGGGAACTGAAGTCCGGCACGAGAAGACCTGGTCTTGGCCTTCGCTCTGACTTTGCCAGCTCCGGTCTTTCCTCTTCCAGACATGGTTGATTCGATTTTCTTCGTGTGATTGACGAAGAACACCGATGTGAGTAAAATCCGTGACTATATAGACAGTAGCGGCTCCGTTTGTTCGTTGATTGGTGCGATGGAGCGTCAGTGTGATCGTCCAATCAGAAACGGTTATGTAAGAGACAGTAGAGATCAGACGGCTTCCGGTTGCAGTTGATGGTGTTTATAAAATAAGACGTCACCAGCAAGCTGACTCTGGATATTTACTTTATTTCTAAAGTCTGACACAAAACAGTTGATTTTCTTTTCTTCTCATTGTTTAGCATCCATAAAGACAATAAACAATCACCTTTAAAGTGCTCTTTATTCTCTGTTTCTCACATTTCTATTCATTCTTTTCAGGACATCATAAGAAGGTGAAATGTTCCTACACACTGTCAAAATATTACCCTGGTGTTTGTGTGTGTGTGTGTGTGTATATATATTTTTTTTTAACTGCTTCGCTTTAGATTCTTTGAATTGTGTTATATTTTTCTTAAATGCTGAGACACGGACAATTTAACTTTCAGTCCTTTTATTAGAAACCTGTTTTTACATTAAAGAGAGTAACTACTTTTAATCACTTTCGACATATTAACAGTTGCATTTTACTGCACTAAATAACAAAATACCTGTAAAAAGTAAACATATTAATAATCTTCACTTCATTTAAGATGTTTAACATTGAATTAAAGTAGATTAAATGTTAGTTTTTTTTTTAAATGATCAACTGAAAAATACCATTACCTTTATTTTATTTTATTTTATTTTATTTTATTTGTGCCAATGACAAATACTTGAGTAAAGTAAAGTGATGAAGCCTCAGAGGTTAGACAGTAGAGTAGAGTAGAGTAAAGTGATGAAGCCTCAGAGGTTAGACAGTAGAGTAGAGTAGAGTAAAGTGATGGAACCTCAGAGGTTATAGAGTAGAGTAGAGTGATGGAGCCTCAGAGGTTAGACAGTAGAGTAGAGTAAAGTAAAGTGATGGAGCCTCAGAGGTTAGACAGTAGAGTAGAGTAGAGTGATGGAGCCTCAGAGGTTAGACAGTAGAGTAGAGTAAAGTAAAGTGATGGAGCCTCAGAGGTTAGACAGTAGAGTAGAGTAGAGTGATGGAGCCTCAGAGGTTAGACAGTAGAGTAGAGTAAAGTAAAGTGATGGAGCCTCAGAGGTTAGACAGTAGAGTAGAGTAGAGTGATGGAGCCTCAGAGGTTAGACAGTAGAGTAGAGTAAAGTGATGGAGCCTCAGAGGTTAGACAGTAGAGTAGAGTAGAGTGATGGAGCCTCAGAGGTTAGACAGTAGAGTAGAGTAAAGTGATGGAGCCTCAGAGGTTAGACAGTAGAGTAGAGTAAAGTAAAGTGATGGAGCCTCAGAGGTTAGACAGTAGAGTAGAGTAGAGTAAAGTGATGGAGCCTCAGAGGTTAGACAGTAGAGTAGAGTAAAGTAAAGTGATGGAGCCTCAGAGGTTAGACAGTAGAGTAGAGTAGAGTAGAGTGATGGAGCCTCAGAGGTTAGACAGTAGAGTAGAGTAGAGTAAAGTAAAGTGATGGAGCCTCAGAGGTTAGACAGTAGAGTAGAGTAGAGTAAAGTGATGGAGCCTCAGAGGTTAGACAGTAGAGTAGAGTAGAGTAAAGTGATGGAGCCTCAGAGGTTAGACAGTAGAGTAGAGTAGAGTAAAGTGATGGAGCCTCAGAGGTTAGACAGTAGAGTAGAGTAGAGTAAAGTGATGGAGCCTCAGAGGTCAGAGGCGACAGACATCCCAGCATCCTTGCTGATTGGCGAAGAGATGACGGCCATCTTGGATTGTAGCGGGGAAGAAAGATTGATGCGGTAAGCTCCTTGTTTTATTCCTTTTATTTATTTTCTCCTCAAACAACCGCATGAACCTACTCTGAATAAAACTCCACTCGTGTGGGAGTCATCACGGAGTCAGACCGCGGAGGTGAAGCGGAGAACACGATCTTAAACCCGGCGGTCTGCTTCCGCTGCTTTTTGTTGTTGTTTGGGGGGAACTAATCGACGGAGGCTTCTTAGGCCCAAAACCCGAACAAATCACACCTTCGTACTGGTCTCCTCTCTACCGGCGGCTCGTCTGCTTAACCGCATCTAAGCCTCCGTCCTCGGTTCATCAGATAGTGTTAAAACGGCTTAAAACTGTCTCCAGTAGCGATTGTTCTTGCGGTGCTGGGTTAGCCGACTATCTAGCTTGGTAGCAAGCGTTAGCTCTCACGCTAGCGTCTCCCATGTATTCCTATAGAATTAGCTGTGTAGCTTACGTGCTATTACTTGGCTAGCACGTAGCTCCTGACACATTTTTACAGCTAACAAGGTAATGCTAGCTTATAGCTATCACGTACAAATATCAATGTACAAATACATAGCATGTACATCTATCAAATAAACCGGTTTATTCATGCCGTGAAGCAAACGAGTAGGTTTTGTTAATTAATTGGTGGAATTAGTCAAAGAGATTATCGGAGCTAGCGTTAGCTTCATGTTTAGCATTAGCTTTTTGCGACACTTCTGCACATTTAACGTTTGCTTTCAAACAAGAACAGTGGAGCTTATACTTTGCTCTTTCGGTAGCACAATGTTTAAGGGAACTTCTAACCTGAACCACACTGTTTCCACTAATAAACACATTGTAAATATAATAGTACAAGCGTGTAGGAGCTGAATTAGTCGTTGTTTCACCGGGTGTCGATGCTACACCGTGGGCTAAAGCTATCACTAATCTACTGTAGTAAACAAAAGTAAATGTGTAATGTGTATTTATATCTGTACACCACCTCATGTGCAGTATCCAGGGTTTAAACATGGTGTGATATTATGTTTATAATGTGCAAACTAACACTTCTTTCACACATTATGTTAATTATATTAGTATAAATATAATTTATGAATACATGCATAATCAAAGCAGTGGGTCGTTAACAACAACATCTTCTCTGGTGGTTTTATTTATTATTTACTTTTGGTTTCACTTTTTATTGTTCAATTCTACAGAAAAGAGTTCATCACAAGTTCCCATAGAGCCCAAAACGTAGACACTCAGTCGTTGTTTTGTTTATCACAACGAACCAAAACCCTCCAAAATGTTTTATTATCATTGAAGACAAAGATTGTTTATTTGTTCATACGAGTCACTGTGTTGCAGGTTAACCTGTGGTCTGATATCCCAAACATATTAAGTATATTTACAACATAATTACACCATTTTTATTTCTATTTTAAGTGCTAAAAGGTTGTAGTAACCACAGCTGATGGAGGCTCATGCTCACCTCGTTATTAATACACGTTGTGCATCAAAGAAACTCAACATGAAAGTAAAGCAACAAAACAAATGTGTAAATAATAAGATTGTTTTTCGAGGATTGCAAAGTTTAGCTTGTGTGAGATAACATGAGTGAATACCTGCTTGTGTTGCATGGTTCAGGTTTACATGAGTTTATGTTTAAAGACATTTGCTGGATGACTTTGAGTTCAGCTGATGATGCTGATTCATCTTAAATGTTTCTCATGACGTTGTTATGAACCACAGCTCTAGTGACACGCTGCAGGTGTGACAGGAAGTAGCCGATTACTCAGCGTGACCGTTTCCTGTCTTGTTTCTCAGGTGACACGCGGTATGTTTGGTGCTAACCGGAAGAAGTTTATGGAGGGAGGTGTAGAGAGCGACTACGCGGACGACTCCAGCCTCTACTACACCCAACAGTCCATGTTCCCTCCACACCGCCCTGACAAAGATGTGAGTGCTCAACTCTTCTTCTGGGGTTTAATTTTTCACGTTTTATGTTTTGTTCTTCTGGACTTACATGAACAAAGAAACGCTATTGTTGCAAACTGTACTCGGTAATATGATTAAGTGATGTACTGTAATGATATGATTTAAATAAAGGTGCATGGTTGTTTTTTTATTCACGCTAAACAAACGATGACGTCATGTTTGTGCTTCCTGTCTCCTCAGATGCTGACGTCTTCCTCTGCTTCCTCGACGGGTCAACTGTCGCAGCTTGGAGCCAGTTTATATGGCCCACAGAGTGAGTAGAACACACACACACGTGTACTTTATTACTTTATTTCATTTACTTTGAGATGCAGAGGATCTCCAGAGAAAACAAGCTGACCAATCACAGCTCTGTGTGTGTCGCTGAGATCTGTTTCTTAAGAATCAACATATCCCCCCCCCCCCCCCCCCCCTCTAGGTGCTTTGGGGTTTCCTATGCGAGGTATGAACAGCAGTGCAGCGCCTCAGTTAAGTAGAAGTGGTTTGAACCAATCTACCAACCAGCTCCCCAGTCATGCCAGTACAGCCAACACTGGAACGATGCACACGCCTCCCTCACCGAGCAGGTACACACACACACACACACACACACACACACACACACACACTGTTATGACCCTCTTCATAGACTCATAGATGCATCATCTTTAAGCTTGTTGTCTGTTTGTGGTTCTGTCTTTAGGGGGATTCTACCAATGAGCACCCGGACCGTGCTGAACCACAGCCAGCAGGTGGGGGGGCCGACGGGGCAGACGGGGGGAGTGATGGGGGGGGTGGGAGTGGAGAGGGGGGGGAGGAGGGGGGAGGAGCAGCATGGGGAGCCCCAACAGGTCGTCACCCAGCATCATCGGGATGCCCAAACAGCAGCAAGCACGGCAGCCTTTCACCATCAACAGGTACCGTTCATGCTCCTTTACTTGAGATGTTCAGGTGTTCTAGAGGAGAAGCTTGTAGATCTCACTGCACAGCTACAGATTACACTTTGATCACTGATTCATTCTATTTTCTTATTTATTTCATCCGTCTTTTTGTCCGTAAAATGTCAGAAAATAGTGAAAAATGTGCGTCAAGAGTTCAAAATAACGTCTTCAAACCGCTTGTTTTGTTCAAATATCTCCTTAAAGAGTCGAGAAGTATTCAACCACTGAGTTCACTTCCAATCTGCTTTTAAAACCTACACCAAAAACAGTCCTAAGAAGTTATTAAAAATGAGGACATTTCACATTAAAAGGTGTTGAATTCAATTTTCTTTCCTGCCATGAAGTCTAACATTTGTGTTTATTATTATTATTATTATGATTTAAAAATGATTCAATATGAATTATTGTCTATAAACTGTGTGTGTGTGTGTGTGTGTGTGTGTGTGTGTGTGTGTGTGTGTGTGTGTGTGTGTGTGTGTGTGTGTGTGTGTGTGTGTGTGTGTGTGTGTGTGTGTGTGTGTGTGTGTGTGTGTCAGTATGTCGGGGTTTGGTGTGAACAGGAATCCAGGCTACAACATGAACAACTCCTTATCCAACAACATCTTCAACGGCACAGGTACAAGAACACGTTGACCTTCAGCAACGTCCGAATGTAGTTTATCAGCTCAGTGCTGCAGTTTAATCATGTTGAGTTGTTTAGTTCAGCTTGTTAGGCCGACTTCTGCAGCTGTGTTTCAATCATTTATGATACATTAGAGGAGAGAGAGGGAGGAGGAGGGGAGAGAGAGGAGGGAGGGGGAGAGGAGAGGAGAGGAGGGAGGAGGAGGAGGAGAGAGAGGAGAGGAGGGAGGAGGAGAGAGGAGGAGAGGAGAGAGGAGGAGAGAGAGAGGGGAGGAGGGAGGAGGAGAGAGGAGGAGGGGAGAGAGAGGAGAGGAGGGAGGAGGAGGAGGAGAGAGGAGGAGGGGAGAGGAGGCAGGAGAGGAGAGGAGAGAGGAGGAGGGGAGAGAGAGGGGAGGAGGGAGGGGGAGGAGGAGGAGAGAGGAAGAGGGGAGAGGAGGCAGGAGAGGAGAGGAGAGAGGAGGAGGGGAGAGAGAGGGGAGGAGGGAGGGGGAGGAGGAGAGAGGAGGAGGGGAGGGGGAGGAGGAGAGGAGAGAGAGGAGAGGAGGAGGGGAGAGAGAGGAGAGGAGGGAGGGGGGAGGAGGAGAGAGGAGGAGGGGAGAGAGAGGGGAGGGGGAGGAGGAGAGGAGAGAGAGGAGAGGAGGAGGGGAGAGAGAGGAGAGGAGGGAGGGGGAGGAGGAGAGAGGAGGAGGGGAGAGAGAGGGGAGGGGGAGGAGGAGAGGAGAGAGAGGAGAGGAGGAGGGGAGAGAGAGGAGAGGAGGGAGGGGGAGGAGGAGAGAGGAGGAGGGGAGAGAGAGGGGAGGGGGAGGAGAGAGAGGAGAGGAGGAGGGGAGAGAGAGAGGGAGGGGGAGGAGGAGAGAGGAGGAGGGGAGAGAGAGGGGAGGGGGAGGAGGAGAGGAGAGAGAGGAGAGGAGGAGGGGAGAGAGAGGAGAGGAGGGAGGGGGAGGAGGAGAGAGGAGGAGGGGAGAGAGAGGAGAGGAGGGAGGGGGAGGGGAGAGAGAGGGGAGGGGAGGAGGAGGGGGAGAGAGAGGAGAGGAGGGAGGGGAGGAGGAGAGAGGAGGAGGGGAGAGAGAGGAGAGGAGGGAGGGGGAGGAGGAGAGAGAGGAGAGAGGGGAGGAGGGAGAGGAGAGGAGAGGAGAGGAGGAGGGGAGAGAGAGGAGAGGGAGGGGGAGAGAGGAGGAGGGGAGAGAGAGGAGAGGAGGGAGGGGGAGGAAGAGAGAGGAGGAGAGAGGAGGAGGAGAGAGAGGAGAGGGGAGGAGGGAGGAGGAGAGGAGAGGAGAGAGGAGGAGGGGAGAGAGAGGAGAGGAGGGAGGGGGGAGAGAGGAGGAGAGAGAGAGGAGAGAGGGGAGAGAGAGGGGAGGAGGGAGGAGGAGAGGAGAGGAGAGAGGAGGAGGGGAGAGAGAGGAGAGGAGGGAGGGGGAGGAAGAGAGAGGAGGAGGAGAGAGAGGAGAGAGGGGAGGAGGGAGGAGGAGAGGAGAGGAGAGAGGAGGAGGGGAGAGAGAGGAGAGGAGGGAGGGGGAGAGAGGAGGAGGGAGGAGGAGGAGAGAGGGGAGGAGGGAGGAGGAGAGGAGAGGAGAGAGGAGGAGGGAGGGGGAGAGAGGAGGAGGGGAGAGAGAGGAGAGGAGGGAGGGGGAGGAAGAGAGAGGAGGAGAGAGGAGGAGGAGAGAGAGGAGAGAGAGGGGAGGAGGGAGGAGGAGAGGAGAGAGGAGGAGGAGGGGAGAGAGAGGAGAGGAGGGAGGGGGAGGAGGAGAGAGGAGGAGGGGAGAGAGAGGAGGGGAGAGGAGAGGAGAGGAGAGAGGAGAGGAGGAGGGAGGAGGAGGAGAGGAGGGGAGAGGAGGGGAGGAGAGGAGAGGAGGAGAGAGGGGAGGGGAGAGGAGGAGAGGAGGAGAGAGAGGAGAGGAGGGAGGAGGAGAGGAGGAGGAGGAGGAGGGGAGGAGAGGAGGAGAGAGGAGGGGAGGAGAGGCTAGGTTAGAGCTCCAACAGGTTTGTGAGTTTACTTTTCTGTGTGTTCGTCCAGACGGCAGTGAGAATGTGACGGGGTTGGACTTGTCGGACTTCCCGGCGTTAGCGGACAGGAGTCGGAGGGACGGAGGTTCGAATCCCACACCGCTGCTCAACCCGCTGGCCGGTCGGGCCCCGTACGGTAAGAGAGACCAGAATGTGTGTGTGTGTGTGTGTGTGTGTGTGAGACCTTTTGTATATTATTATTATTTTAATGTTATTATTTTGACCAAATACATAATCAGTTAATACTGAAAGTAATTTCAAGCTCAATAAAAATAAAAAAATTAAATAATTTGCTGTTTGCGTCGCTAACTCCTCTCTCTCCCCCGCCTCCATTTTGTTTCCCAGTTGGCATGGTAACCAAGCCGTCCAATGAGCAGTCTCAGGACTTCTCGATCCACAACGAGGATTTCCCGGCTCTCCCGGGTCCCAACTACCAATCGAAAGACCCCACGAGCACCAACGAAGACAGCAAAACGGTTAGAGACCTTTATTGTGAAAATGTAAATGTCCTTTGTTATATTTTCTCATTGTTCTCTGATGTCACGATGAATGCTGACCTGCTGTTTTTTTTTTTTTTTCATCACGGTGTCCTTTTTCCTCACTTATGCAGCGCTCTCACGTCCTGACTCGTCCCATTTTTTCGGATTGTTTTTTCCCTCCGTTTTTGTCCAATCAGAATCTGAACTCGTCGGGAAAGCCCGCCTCCAACTCGGACGGCCCAAAGTTCCCCGGCGACAAGAGCTCCGCCCCTAGCAACAACAACCAGCAGAAGAAAGGGATCCAGGTGCTCTCCGACGGTGAGTATGTTCGGTAGAATCCTCCAGCTAGAGATGCAGGAGGAGGAGGAAGAGGAGGTCTGAAGCTCTTCTTCTTCTCTCGTTGCAGGACGGGTGACCAACATCCCCATCGGCATGGTAACGGACCAGTTCGGGATGATCGGCCTGCTGACGTTCATCAGAGCGGCGGAGACGGACCCGGGGATGGTTCACCTGGCTCTGGGCTCTGACCTCACCACGCTGGGCCTCAACCTCAACTCACCGGAGTACGACCCACACACACACACACACACACACACACACACAGAGACAGAGACACACACACACACACACACACACAGAGAGAGAGACACACACACACACACACAGAGACAGAGACACACACACAGACACACACACAGACACACACACACACACAGACACACACACACAGAGACAGAGACACACACCCACACACACACACACAGAGACACACACACACAGACACACACACACAGAGACAGAGACACACACCCACACACACACACACAGACACACACACACACACAGACACACACACACAGAGACAGAGACACACACACAGACCCACACACACACACAGACACACACACACAGAGACAGAGACCCACACACACACACACAGCGTAGAGTAACATTTATTTTTGAGATGAACCCTTGAAATGATAAAGTAACAGAATGTAAACTCTACTTCTGTGTTTAATTTTGACCTTTTTACTTAAGATTTCTTTAAGTAAAAGTCATTGAAATAGTTCTTAATAAACGATCAGACACCCTGATGATGATGATGATGATGATGATGATGATGATGATGTAATCGTCTCCCTGCTTTCTGTCTCTCAGGAATCTCTACCCTAAGTTTGCGTCTCCGTGGGCGTCGGCTCCGTGTCGACCGCAGGACATCGGTGAGTTTATTGAAGCTTCATTGTGATGGAGGACTTGTTTCATTTATTTAATAGTCGGGAGCATTTAAAGGATCTGATTTTACCTTTGTATCGTATTCTTAAATAGTTTTGTGGGAGACAAACACGTTTTCTTTGCTCCTCTTCCTGCAGACTTCCACGTCCCCTCAGAGTATTTAACCAACATCCACATAAGGGACAAGGTGAGCTCACGAACCCGTATGAACATGTGACACGTCTGAAGGGAAGACGATGAACTGAAGTCTGTTTCTCTCGTCTCCAGTTAGCAGCGATCAAGTTGTCTCGTTACGGAGAAGATCTGCTGTTTTATCTTTATTACATGAACGGAGGAGACTTACTACAACTGCTGGCTGCAGTAGAGCTGTGAGGACACACACACACACACACACACTAAAACACACACTAAAACACACACACTAAAACACACACACTAACACACACACACACTAAAACACACACACACACACACACACTAAAACACACACACACTAACACACACACTAACACACACACACACACACTAAAACACACACACTAACACACACACACTAACACACACACACACTAACACACACACTAACACACACACTAACACACACACACTAACACACACACACTAACACACACACACACTAACACACACACACACTAACACACACACTAACACACACACACTAACACACACACTAACACACACACTAACACACACACACACTAACACACACACTAACACACACACACACTAACACACACACACACTAACACACACACTAACACACACACACACTAACACACACACACACTAACACACACACACACTAACACACACACACACTAACACACACACTAACACACACACTAACACACACGCACACTAACACACACACTAACACACACTAACACACACACACACACACACAGAGACACACAGAGACACACACAGCTACACAGATTATTTTCCTTCACCTCCCCCTCTTCTTCTTCCTCCTCATCTGTTGCATATAAACTCAAACTGTGTGTGTGTGTGTGTGTGTGTCTGTGTGTGTGTGTCTGTCTGTCTGTCTGTCTGTCTGTCTGTCTGTCTGTCTGTCTGTCTGTCTGTCTGTCTGTCTGTCTGTCTGTCTGTCTGTCTGTGTGTGTGTGTGTGTGTGTGTGTGTGTGTGTGTCTGTGTAGGTTCAACAGGGACTGGCGGTACCATAAAGAGGAGCGGGTTTGGATCACCAGAGCTCCGGGTATGGAGCCCACGCTGAAGACCAACGCCTACGAGAGAGGGACCTACTACTTCTTCGACTGCCTCAACTGGAGGAAGGTGGCGAAGGTACACTCACCTGTTGTTACCTGTTGTCACCTGTTGTTACCTGTTGTCACCTGTTGTTACCTGTTGTCACCTGTTGTTACCTGTTGTCACCTGTTGTTACCTGTTGTCACCTGTTGTCACCTGTTGTTACCTGTTGTCACCTGTTGTTACCTGTTGTTACCTGTTCCTGATGCACCGCTTTGTTTACACGTCGGATGTTAAAACTCCTGATGTACAAGTACGACAAATATCTTTAAAACTGTGAAAGTGTCCGTCCTAGAGCCTCGGGAGAAGTCTTCAAATGTCCTGTTTCATCCGTCGAACTGTCCAAAACCTAAAGAAATCCAGTTTACTTTCATGTAAAGTCTCACATTTGAGAAGTTTTAACTCTCAAATGTTTTGAATTATTGCTTTAAAAAAATGACTTTAAACCAAATACTCAACAGAGTATTATTCTGTTGATGGACTAATGGAGGTTATAGCCAATTAAAGGTGCATCTATATGTTAATTCATTGATTGTATTAAGTTAACAAACATTTTGGAGTTCTGTTAAACAGAAGTCATGTTCAGGAGGAAATGAAATAAATGTCCTTGATTTTATTTAAATAAAACTTAAATAAAAATGTTCAGGATATAAAAATACATATATACATGAATATATATATTTATATATATATATATTTATCCAGTAAATGTGACTTCCTCTCTTGTTTTCCAGGAGTTTCATCTGGAGTACGAGAAACTAGAAGAGCGACCTCACGTTCCCTCCACGTTCAACTACAATCCTGCCCAGCAGGCCTTCTGATTGGCTCTACCTCCTCCTGCCTGCCTGCCATTGGCCCTCCTGGCCTGTCAATCATCAATCCCCTCCCCCACACTCAAAAAGCAAATCTGGCCAATAAGGACTCGGACAGAAGACGTCCTGTCTCCTTCTCCCCCAAAAACCCTGAATAGACTTCATGATTTTAACTTTTTTCTGATTTATTTTGTTTGTCCTTTACCTCACTTTGTGTTTAGTTTATTATTTTATTTTATTTTATTTTATTTCCCACCCCTCCATGAGTTTGATCTGTTAACGTGGAGCTCAGACTTAAAGTTCAGCACACAGCAACACGAGCACTGTAAATAATATCCATCTGATCCGGTGGTTCATGTTTCTATTCAGTCTTAAACATTTAGACTTATTTAGTTTTTGTCTTCAGAAGCTTTTAAGAAAAAAAAAACCAGATTTTAAACCCAGAATTCAAATCACCTGTCAGGTGGATAATTATTTCACTCTGTCACACGGCTCGCAGGAAAATATTTATCTTTATTTTTACCTGGTTTGTTTTTTTCCAGCAGCATTACAACAACAACAACAACAACACATCAGCAGACAGCGGACAGTCAGGAGAGAACATGCAATGTACATTGTAGCACTATTTCATAATAAAAGAAGAAAAAATATCTTTTTTGGGGGGTTTGTTGTTATGTGGCGACACGTGAAGCACGTTTAGATTTTTAAGTTTAGCCAGAAACAAACTCAGTAACGTCTGAGAGGGATGTGTTCGCCATCTTTAATCACTTATTTATTATTTGATCTTTTTTTGTGCAGATGTTTTAAAACGAAAACATCTGGTCACTGTAGTCAAACAAGAGGAAACAGGTCTTTTTGTTTGGGGACTATTTTTAGAGGCGGATTAATCCACGTTTTTCATAAAGCGAATTATTTAGGGTTTTTATTTGTATCCTTTTGATCATCAGAGTTAAAACTTCATTAATTAGTTTGATTAATTGAAAAAAATACCGGTAATTTAATCAAAAACAATCTGTAGTTTCATCCCTAAAGTGGACGACATCATCCGTCGAGTTTTATCAAGAAAACTTCCCAAAAATATTTACTTTACTGAGAAATAAAACAAAGAAAAGCTGCAAATCCTTGAAAAAAAACTTAAACGACGAATTGATTATTAATATAATCCTTAAAACAATCTGCGGGTTAAGTGAGAATCTGGTTTTAACAGAAATCTGTAAATTGTTTTCAAATAATTTTCTAAAATCTTTCCAAACAAGAAAACGACTCGAGTTAAAAATACAATTTTATAATTTTTATATATTTTTTTATAAATACTTCAAACTAATAATTAGAAATATTCTCGCTGCATCTGCAGATTCTTTCACTTGTTTGAAGATGAGATTTAACGATTTATTCTTAAAAATAAAACGGAACAAACCGCAACATTGTAGCCATAAATGATGAATCTGGTGGATTAATAATGTGAACTCGTCTCTCTCACGTTGACTCATCTCTTTCACAGTTTTCACTTTATTCTTTTTCATCTTTGTTTTTAACATGTATTCCTCTTCCCGTGGAGCTCCCTGTTTTTTTTCTTCCACCTTTTTTAATATTTAAGTTATTCTACTTTAATTTACATTTATTGTCTAATTTCTGCCCGGCAACAGATCAAACCAATCAGACTGCTGGAGTGACGCCTCTCAGGATCAATATGAAAATCTAAAATCTATTTCATTTTCTTGTGGAGAGTCAGATGTTCAGATTGTTACCTCTCATGTCTGTATGCTAAATATGAAGCTACAGCTAGCAAACATTAGCGTAGCTTAGCATGAAGATGTCTTTTTACACTTCAGTTTTTATACAGATTGAACAAATAAGATAAACAGTTAATCAGCTTTTAGAGGAGCTGGTAGGAGGATTCTGTTCCCTTTGGACAGAGCCAGGCTAGCTGTTTCCCCCTGTTTCCACTCTTTATGCTAAGCTAAGCTAGCCAGCTGCTGGCGTTAGCTTCATATTTAGCGTAGAGACACGAGAGTGGCGTCAATCTGAACATCTGAGACTCTGCAAGGAAGCGAATGAGTGTGTTTCCCAAAATGTTTGTGTTTTTAGGCATCGTCTACACGTATACAGATATATTTTTTATATTTTCTTATTTTCTCATAATAGTTCAAAAATGGCTAATTTCTTTATTCATACAAAATTTGATAATCTAATGATAAAGAACTTAATACCACATTACAAATGACGTGTGCAAAAAAACTTGAATAATTGAAAAGGTTTCTTACCATCAAAGCGAAATTTACTTGCGTGTTTCGGCTAAATGTGACGTCAACTCAACAAATTGTTTACTAAAATGTTTTGCCCACTTGTTCCTGTGAGTTTTCCCAGTCGGGAACACATTTTTCCGATTATTCTGACACCGCATGAATGCAGCGTTCAAGCGTGTGGACGTAGAGGAAAATATAAAAATAAATCTGTATACGTGTCGACAGAAACCCAAAGTCTTTCCCACTCCACCAAAACAAATCCCAATTTATTTCACTAAATATCAGATTATTTGTTATTTTTAAATTTCCTCCAGGAGGCACCAATGTACAGCTATGTGTTTATATATATATATATATTTGAATAATATATATAAACACATACACACCAGGCAGTGTTTTTAAGAAAAAAGGGTAAAAAACAAACAAAAAAATGTGTCTGGAACGAGGACGGCGCCCCTCAGCTGGTCGCCGGTAAACGATGCAATACTAGACTTCCACCACGGAGACGGTTTTTACAGGGGACCACGCTCGACGATGACATCACCGCCAACGATGACGTCACCGCGGCGACATCGCCCGCCTTTTGACTCCAAGGCCCAGCTCGTTCACATTGCAGCAGCAAAAAGCCAAGGACACGCCCACAGAGCCCCACGCGACGCCCTGTTTTGATTGGAGGATCGAGGACTTGAAGCACTTGGCCGTTTGGCTGTTTTGTTAAATATGGCAGCTAGTGTTTTAATAGGAAAAAGAATAAAATAAATATTCTGGTAATGAAACTGAAGGAGGACTCGTGGGTGTTTATTATGTTTTTGTTTTTCAGATTTCTTTTCATCTTCATCACTTCTTAAGAAGACTTATTACCTGGTATCTTCACAACAGGGAAACCATAAAAACATCAACTTCTTGTCTCATTTAACTTTGTTTTGTTGAAGTTAGTTAATAAGTTATAGGAGTTATTCCTGCACTGGTAAGTAATACGTCTATTTTATTTATTAAATACATTTTGAGGTGGTTTTACATCAATATTTTAAGTTTACGTTGGTGGATAAAACTGTTCCTCCATCGTTATGTTAGTTATTAATCTCACATTGTCACTAATAGACACTTTACCTCTTTGCTTCCTACAAACAGCTTGAAACATTGTATTAAAAAGGTGCTTGTGCTCATAGAAGCACTACCACGTTTGTCCACAGGGGGCGAAAAAAACAACATAATGAAAGTTTTCTTGTAGCTTTAAATGTCGAGTTAGTTTTGAGATAACTTGTTCAAAATGTAGAAAATGTTCTTTGTGTTTGGATTAAAACGCCAAAACAAACCATTTATTTTAACTTTTAAAAGACATTAATACTGTTAATATGTTGTTTTTTATCTATTTTTAGTTAACCGGGAAAAGTTACAAAGTGGATCTTGAGTTAAAATGTTTCATTTTATGTCAAATTTGTAGTTTTTTGATTGAAGATCTCCAACGATGCGTATCTTTTGTAAAAGTTAAAATCAAGTGTTACTTTTTTTGCTTTTTCAATATTAATGAGAATAAAAGCTTTTTTATTATTAATGACAAAAATAAAATATATATATTTTTTTATAAAATATATAACTTATAAAAACAAGAGCTTCAAATAAGCTTTAATAAGTGAATGATGTTCTGTGTATTAACATGAGGAGGTTTGTGAGATGAATCTAAAAGTTGTGACAGAACGATCTCACCTTCAGGTCCGTTTAGCAGCTGCTGAAGAAGCTCAACATCTGAGGGTCGAAAGCTCCACAACAGCTGCTCGATGCACTTTGTGGTGAGAATGATGTTGTCAGCTGTGCTTCAGTAGTTTGACCACACGATGGCGCCACCTCCCAAAGAAATACCAACAAATAAAGTTATTATCGGAGAGTTTAACCATCGATCACTTCATCTGTAAGTTAATCATCATATTGAGCATTTCTCAGACCCTCTTTATGCAGCTGAAGCTATAAAGTTAATTGATAATAAATAATAAGCAAAGACGGTAAGTTTAGTATTTTTGCATCAAACATTCTGTATTTTTATTTGTTTTTGTTATCAATAAATTGACGTTTAATTACAGCCACCTGTAATAATAATAATAAACAGCTGAGTGACAACCGGAGGAAATGGAAGAAACCTGCAGGAGGAAGTCTGTTTAAAGCCTGAAGGTAAACACACACACACACACACACACACACACACACACACACACACACACACACACACCCCTATACACCTACACACACACACACCTATACACCTACCACCTACACACACACAGAGTCTCTATGAACACCATCAATGTGAGAGTAATTAAGACTTAATGTGGTGATAAAGCAGGTTTTATGCTGCAGTAGAGACACAGTAGAGAATAAAGCCGTCTCTTAAATTGATGAAGAGGAGGAAGAGTGTGGCGACGAGGAAAAACATATTTAACAAGATTCATGTTGTTGAATGTTTAGGGTCATAAAACGAGAAAACATGGATGAACTTAAAGGGACACTTTGTTATTTTCTGTTTCTTAATCAAAACAATAACAACAGTTGTCTTTAATTAAAGACCAAATAAAACGCACCTTTACCTTCATTACATTACATTACATTACATTACATTACATTACATTACATTACTTTCATTACCTTCATTACATTTCATTACATTACCTTCATTACATTACATTACATTACTTTCATTACATTACATTACATTACTTTCATTACATTACCTTCATTACATTACTTTCATTACCTTCATTACATTACATTACATTACATTACATTACCTTCATTACCTTCATTACATTACCTTCATTACATTACATTACCTTCATTACATTACATTACATTACATTACATTACATTACATTACATTACATTCATTACCTTCATTACATTACATTACCTTCATTACATTACATTACATTACTTTCATTACATTACTTTCATTACATTACATTACCTTCATTACCTTCATTACCTTCATTACCTTCATTACCTTCATTACATTACATTACCTTCATTACATTACATTACATTACATTACTTTACATTACATTACATTTCATTACATTACATTACATTACTTTCATTACATTACATTACATTACTACATTACATTACTTTCATTACATTACATTACCTTCATTACATTACATTACATTACTTTCATTACATTACTTTCATTACATTACATTACCTTCATTACCTTCATTACATTACATTACCTTCATTACATTACATTACATTACATTACTTTACATTACATTACATTTCATTACATTACATTACATTACTTTCATTACATTACATTACATTACTACATTACATTACTTTCATTACATTACATTACCTTCATTACATTACATTACATTACTTTCATTACATTACTTTCATTACATTACATTACCTTCATTACATTACATTACATTACATTACTTTACATTACATTACATTTCATTACATTACATTACATTACTTTCATTACATTACATTACTACATTACATTACCTTCATTACATTACATTACCTTCATTACATTACATTACATTACTTTCATTACATTACTTTCATTACATTACATTACCTTCATTACCTTCATTACCTTCATTACCTTCATTTCATTACCTTCATTACATTACATTACATTTCATTACATTACCTTCATTACATTACATTACATTTCATTACATTACCTTCATTACATTACATTACATTACATTACTTTCATTACATTACATTACATTACCTTCATTACCTTCATTACCTTCATTACATTACATTACATTACATTACATTACCTTCATTACATTACATTACATTACATTACATTACTTTCATTACATTACATTTCATTACCTTCATTACCTTCATTACCTTCATTACCTTCATTACATTTCATTACCTTCATTACATTACATTACATTACATTACATTACCTTCATTACATTACATTACATTACATTACATTACTTTACATTACTTTCATTACATTACTTTCATTAATGCGGGTCTACAACTACAACGTTTCCTCAGAAACTATTTTGATAATCGACGCATCATTTTTGTCATTTTTCAAGCATTTTCCAGCTTCTCAAACTTCAGGATTTGCTGGTTTTTCTTTGACTAATATGAATAAATTTAATAAATTTAGTTTTGGTTTTAGTTGGTCGAACAAAACGAGACGTTTGAAGATGTTATCTTTTATTCTTTTAAAGCAAGATGGACCATATTTTATCGACCAAACCAAGAAATAAACCGTCATTCTATTCATATGTTCTGTAAACACAGGTTTATCCTGGATGCTTCTTTTTAATTGACTTCTTTCTTTATGTTCAACCAACAGTTATGTAACAACGGAACTAATCTAAAAAAGAAAAGTGTGACATCGTGTGAGAGACAGAGAGACGAGGCGAAGGTGTGAAAGTGAAACTTCACTTTCTTTGTCTTTTCTCGTGTAAACAGTGAATCATCATGAAATAAGAACAAAGGGGAGGAGCTTCTTAAAGTGATGAGGTTTAAAATGTCTTAAATCCAACTTCCTGTGTTCATGTGTTGATTATGAGACAACCTCACCTCCAGAGGACGGAGACACTACAGTTGTGTCTTTACTGCTCGTTTTATGTTTGTAGGTTTTTTTAAACCTTTGTGTAGTTTATTTTAGTGTCTTTGTAGTTTTTTGAGGCTCTTTGTAGTTTTTGAGCATCTTTGTAGTTTTTAAGAGGCTTTTGTAGTTGTTGAGCCTCTTTGTAGTTTTGTTAGCCTCTTTGTAGTTTTTTGAGGCTTTTGTAGTTGTTTGGCCTCTTTGTAGTTTTTTTTAGCCTCTTTGTAGTTTTTTTAGCCTCTTTGTAGTTTTTAAGAGGCTCTTTGTAGTTTTTAAGAGGCTTTTGTAGTTTTTGAGCCTCTTTGTAGTTTTTAAGAGACTTTTGTAGTTTTTGAGCCTCTTTGTAGTTTTTAAGAGGATTTTGTAGTTTTTGAGCCTCTTTGTAGTTTTTAAGAGGCTTTTGTAGTTTTATGACGCTCTTTGTAGTTTTTAAGAGGCTTTTGTAGTTTTTGAGCCTCTTTGTAGTTTTTTTAGCCTCTTTGTAGTTTTTGAGCCTCTTTGTAGTTTTTAAGAGGCTTTTGTAGTTTTTGAGCCTCTTTGTAGTTTTTAAGAGGCTTTTGTAGTTTTTATGAGTCTTAAGATTGTTTTATGCCTTTTCGAGATTGTTTTTACCCGTTTTATAATCTTTGTAAGTCTCTTCGTGTCTCTTCGTAGTCATTCCATGTTTCTCTGTCTCTTCCTAGTGGTTTCGTGTCTCTTTGAGTGACATTCTGCAGCTGAAGGTAGAAATCACAAAACAATCTTTTAAGAAAGAACTTGAGTAGAAATAAACTCTAAGCACATGTTAGGACTTTTACAATAAGAAATCAGTTTTGTTCTATCGTGAAACTGTTTGCAGATAAACATGATAAATCTGCTCAGATGTGCACAACAGAGCTGCAGCGTTACAGCCGTCGTCTCCATAATGACGGATATTACCAGTTCTCTGCAGTCACTACACTGACAGCAGGAGCAAACGTTGTGCAGCCTGATCAGTCTTTTTTCTATCCGCTTTATTTGTTTTATTTCCCTGAAAGCCCAAATCCACAGAGGAGACCAACTGTCGACGCATCGTCACCAGAAACCTTTCCTCCATTTTATTTATGAGTTACTGTCAGGATGTAAATCATTTCTGTGTCTCTCTCTGTGTGTCTGTTAGTCTGTTTCAGAGACTCTCCTCCACGCTGATGTCCGTTTTCATTTGTAATCTTTTGATCTATAATAATCCGGCCACATGCCTCCCTGATTACCGCTGCATAATGCTGAGGCTTTATTCTGTTTATGCAACAGGCCGAGACGAGTTACTGAGATATCGTTCAGGTACTTTTACTCTGATGATATTCTGTCTTTCAATATCTGGATTTGACCTTTTTACTCACCGACTTCATATCAGAGTGAAAAATAATGAAGACACTGATCACTGGGGGCTTTTTAATGTCAATTCATTCTTATTTGTAAATATATTTGGTGATTTAAAGGTATGAAAATGTATTTTTTCCCATTAAATTGTAGTACAGTAAAAAGTATGTACCTCTGAAATGTACAAGTAGGAAGTACTCAAGTAATGTATAAATACCTCATATTTGTACTTGCATTGTCTTGTCAACAGGTGCCTTTTTTCACTTTCACTGCCGGTTGAGAGGAATCAATACTTATCAATCAGCTTATTGATCGTTTAGTCCTTGGAAGCCATTTTGAACGGTTGGTTGCATCTTTAAGAGCGATCAGAGACACACACACACACACACACACACACACACACACACACACACACACACACACACAGGTGATGAAATGAAACTCCATTGATCGCTGTAGAGAAGCTGTGTCATCACAGCTGAAGGTAATGAAGTGTAGTGAAGAAAATCGATCATGTTGATGAGAATACAGCCAACGAGAAGGATTTTAAAAACATAATGAGACAACTGCTCATTAGATCAAGACGGTAAATAAAGAGGCGAAGCTTCACGTGTTAAAGCTGCATTCTCTCTAGTGTCCACCAGGGGGCGACTCCTCTGGTTCTATAGAAGTCTATGAGAAAATGACTCTACTTCTCTCTTGATTTATTACCTCAGTAAACATTGTAAACATGAGTTTATGGTCTCAATCTCTAGTTTCAAGTCTTCTTCAATACAGCATGATGTTCATTTAGTACATTATGGTCCATTTAGAGTCAAACAGACCATAAAGCAGGGGATGCTTTAGGGCGGGGCTACACAGTGATTGACAGGTCATCTTTAACCCTTTCACCAGTGGCGGCTGGTGGAAAATGTTCTTGGTAGGGCTGTGCCACATCCAATCAATTTCAGCAAACATCCCAGAATGATTTAATGCAAACAAATTAAGGTATCAAACGCGCATTACTACTTTGCAGTTAAATATTTAACATTTATTCCAACACGAAAAAAAGCAGTAAATAACACTTTCACAAACACGTCAGGACATCTTATTTTAGTCACCCTCACAGGGAGTTCAGTATAATATAATATATATAACATATAATAATATTCTGTATAATATAATAATATATATATATATATCATATAATATTCTGTATAATATAATAATATATATATCATATAATATTCTGTATAATATAATAATATATATGTCATATTCTGTCCCCGTTGTTTTAAAAAGATAAATAAATTATTATCATGACGTCATCCAGCTAGTCAAACCTGTCTGGTGTACAGCTAGTAGAGAAGCTTCATGTACTGCTTCTCTTTCCTGCTAGTCTGCTGTCTGATTGTGAGGTCAGGCTGATCTGGGATCAGCTCTTTCAGTAGTTTCTCCTCTCAGTTCTCCTCTCAAACGGGTCTTGGAGGAGTAGTGCTCGCGCTGGCGCTCTCCTGTAGAGACTTCTCCTGACGAGAACGCGCAGCTTGGGGCAGGAAAAAAACTGCCCCAAGCTGAATCTATTTGAGGACGCTGATTGGCTGAATTGTATGTCACTCATTTATATCTTTACTCAGCATTGGCTAAACTGCTTTATAGACCCGCCTCTTTGGGGCAGTTTTTCCAGCGCCCCAGCCAGCTGAGACGTGCACACACAGAGAGGAAGAGCAGACAGGCAGAGAGGACAAGCAGGAAAAGCATATATTTACCGCAGATATCATATTTTACACATATTACTGGGTGATTCCATGTTTCAAAAACACAAATATTGACAATTTGTATAGTTTATTTTTATTTTAAATTTTATTTTTATTTATATTTTTATTTTTATTTTTATTTTTATTTTTTGTAGCTCTAGGGGGGGCGGCGCCCTAGCGCCCTCTATGGACCAGCCGCCACTGCCTTTCACTGTGTGTTTTGACTTCATGAAAGTTAATTGTAACATTTGATCCTAAAACTGTCTCATTCAGCATCAGTTGTACTGAGCTCCACCCTCTCACCCTCTTTTGGTTGCAAAAAACCAAGATGGCGACGGACAAAAACCAAGATGTCCAAGGGTTAAGAAAAACAAGATGGTGATGGCAAAAAAAACAAAATACCCATAACCAAAATACAAGATGGCGTCCGACAAAAACCAAGTTGGGACGGACAAAAAACAATATGTTAACGGCCAAGATGCCAAACTCGAGGCTTCAAAACATCAGTCCCCAAACCAACGGATGACGTCACCGCAACTACGACTACGAGATTTAAACTTCTACAATTTCCAGAAGATCATGTGACATGTCGCTAAATAGAGATTGTTTCACACAACTTATTTTCACAACTAAATGTGTCAGTGTTGAGAAAGTTCCTCCGGTTATCAACTCAAAATTCGGGCACATATTTGTCATATCTTGTTGGATTAAATGATCATCTCCTCTAATATTCATTCAACCACTAACTGATGTATAATATGTTTGTCCCTGAGGAACCGAGGATGAGAGGGCGTCTCTAAGAGGATTATCTCATCCAGCATGTAACATCGAGAGAACAACGGGATATGAAACACAAATCTGGATTGCATCATCAGGCCGGGGGGGGGGGGGGGGGGGGGGTGCATCACTTTTTAGTGTCCCATGAAAACAAGTTTCTGTTTCCGTCTGTTCTACATCAGTGGAATGTAACTAAGTACTCCACTTATGTACTATTTTGAGGTACTTTTGTATTTCCTTTTCATGCTTCTTCATACTACTACTCAGCTGCGTGTATCGGAGGTACTTAACAGGTTAAAAGTTTCATTTAAATAAATGTCTGTTGACTCTTTATGTGTCACGAGGTGACACAATAGTGATTGACACATATGCCGCTGATGAAAGTATTGCAATATTTATGTACTTGCAGTATAACCGACTGGGTGTCAGTGGTGACATTCCCAAAGTAAAATGCTGTAATACAGTGTAATACAAGTACTTTACTTTGATTCTTCAGTAGATGTGTCTTTACTCAGAGGTGGAAGAAGTACTCTGATCTTTGACATATGTAAAAGTAGTAATACCACAGTGTAGAAATACTCTGTTACAAGTAAAAGTCCTGCATTCATGTTTAAGAATATGTTACAAAAGTACCAAATTAAAAGTACTCATTATGCAAAATAATTTATATTATTGTATTATTATTATAGCTGTTAAATGTGGAGCTCATTTTAAAGACTGGTAGTTTAATCTACAATAACACATTTATTAGTGGATTTAAAAGTCATTTCAATGTGTTGAACTATAAAGTAACATAACATGGAAATACTGAAATTAAGTAAAAGTATACGTCAAAATTATACTTAAGTAGCTACAGTACTTCAATATGTACTTAGTTACTTCCCATCATTTGCTTTTTAAATATAACTTTACGAAGTATTGCTACTTTTGCTAAAGTAAAATGTATTTTTAGAGTATTTATTTCATCACTGATGATTAAAATGAACAGAGATAAATGACAGAAATTGGGAATAAAATAGAGGATAAATAGAGACAGTAGAGAGAGAAGAGGAGGAGGAGGAGGAGGAGGAGGAGGAGGAGGAGGAGGAGGAGGATAAATGAAGCTGGAGGAAGGTGAAACAGATTTAGAGACAGAAAGCAGCCGGTGTTTAAACTCAACAGTTTCTCAGCAGCAGCCAAGCAGCGTCGCCTCCTCCTCCTTCATCCTTCCTCTTCCTCTTCCTCCTCCTCCTCCACCGGTCCTCCTCCTCTCCCATGCCGGCGGAGAGGTCTCCGCGGAGCTGCCATGGCGAAGATCCGGGTGTCGTACGAGTACTCCGAGGCCGAGGACAAGAGCATCCGGCTGGGTTTGTTCCTGATCGCCTGCGGGATCCTCAGCCTCTTCATCCTCGGCTTCTGCTGGCTCAGCCCGACGCTGCAGAGTCTGCAGAGCAAGCCGGCCAACTGCACGGTGAGCCCGGCCACAGCTCCGAGCGGCAGCCGCTGACGCGCTGCTGGAGCCTCGGACCTGTACTCTGTAGTAGTAGTATTAGTAGTAGTACTTGTAGTGTTAGTGGAGGCAGTATTAGTGAAAACAGGAGCCCAATACTCGACTCGTGTTAGTATTACTCAGCAGAGTTGTTGACATCAATAGTTGTGTGTTTTGAACTGGTGGGAGAGAAATGTTTATTTTTTTATTTTTAGTAGTATTCTGTCAAAAGTAGTATGTATTTTGGTAGTAGTAGTAGTACTAGTATTTGAGGCAGTATTGTTTAAACAGGAGCCCAATACTCAACTTGTATTGATTATATTTCAGCAGAGTTGTTGACATTAATTGTGGTGTATGTTCTGCTCATGGGAGAGAAGTATTCATTTTTTATTTTTAGTAGTATTTCGTCA
>JAVDOI010000347.1:72500-75000 GCA_032191485.1 Leptoclinus maculatus
GTCCATGGTGCTGAAGTAGCACACGGATTTCTAACTGTGACTTTTTCTTGCCCATCCATTTAATCAATAACATTATTTATAGTTATGGGACATTGAAAATTGCATTATGCACATTCATTTTATATGACATTATTGTTATTAAACCCGTGTTTTTCCGTCATAACAATCTTCTCCTTTTCCCTTCGTTGCAGAAGAAAACATGACCTTTAGTTAAAAACCTCTCTGCTTCTTTTCATTTATTTCATCGTGTATTTAAATATTGTTCTTTACTGTCGATACAAAGTGGGTTTAGTCGTCCTTCAGCTCATTCTGCTCCTTCATGCTGCGTCACTTTCCACTGTGGATGATTAAAAACTGTTTGCACGGCGTCTCAAAGCTGTTGGGGAGTTTTTTCCTGACATGAATCATAAACCACGGCCGGCTCTGCTGGCTCTTAACCGTGGATGACGGATTCACGGCGGCTTGATTTATCTGCCTGTTAGCTTATTGCGTCGTTCCTGAAATAGTGCTCATGCATTACAGAGTGGAGCCTTTTGTTCTTGTTTTCATTTTGTCTTTTAAATCAAACAAACTTATAAAGCAGCGAGAGAGTCCACTCTGTCATTCTCTAATCACAGCTTAATGTAACATGAATCAAAAATACTTTATTACATGTCTCTGACCTCATGAGTGATGAAAACAGTCTGATGTTTATCAAATCTGCTTAGATTGATTATGTTTTCATGTATTGATATTTATTTTCCTGCCTGCAGCTCCGGTCCTTTAATTGAGTAGGGAGAAGAAATGCAGCCGTCACTCTTTATTTTAATCTAAATCACTCACATATTCAAGCCTAATATGCAGCATTATATGTGCTTTACTGGTGGGAGGAAACAGAAGAAGCAGCAAGAAAACCCACGCTGGGAAACATGCAAACTCTCAGCGTCAACAAGAACTTGTTCTTCATCACTTTCCTGGTTAAATGAAGGTTAAATATAAAATAAATAATTAAACACATTCATTGTCTTTTTTTAAAGGTGCTCAATACAGAATATCTGTTGCCTCCACACGGCTCTCAACATGGAGACTGCTAACGATGCTAACAGCGCTAACCGTGCTAACAGCGCTGCCGGAGCTAACAGTGTTTACCTGAAGGGGGAACCGGAGGGTGGGCGCGACTCTTCCTGCGACGCACAGTGTACGCCCCTAACGTGGCCGTTAGCTTAATTTGCTAGCGCGCTAACTTAGCTGTGCTCCGCGCACAAATGTAGCGTAATCCTAACTGAAGATTTTTATCGAGCCACGCTTTTTTTTCCCGAGACAACTACTGTCATTTTTGCTGACTAGCTAACATGCTAATACTAAGCAAATACATGATAGCATGCTGTGCTAAAAGACTGGAGCTAAAGCTAACATCAGCATCTTTACCTGGTCCATGAAGAATAAAAGGACATTCAGAACATGTTGTTGTACAAGTAGTGGGTTTGAGTTTGACCTTCTGATTTTGACTTATCATTTCATACTTATTTTATATATTTTTATTTTATTTATTCATTGTTTTTGTCATATTTGGTATCGTTTAATTATCTTTTTGTTGTTTTAGTTTTTCGTTAAGTGTTTTGTCTAATTGTGCTTCTATTGCTTAATTGTCATTGAGGACGAGATGGTACATCTCACGTTGTTATTCCTAATAAAGGCTTTCCCAATAAAAGGCAATCAGCATCCTGTTGTATTGTTTGTAATTAGTTTTGTGTTGCAGTCAGTATAAGTATATTTTAAAACTCCGCCCTCTCTCGGTGCAGGTGGTGTCGGTGTTGCGTCCGGAGGAGATGTTCGAGTGTGTGTTCACGTGCGGCGCCGACTGTAAGGGAACGTCTCTTTATCCGTGTCTGCAGATCTTCGTCAACAACTCGGAGTCAAACTCGGTGGCTCTGCTGCACTTTGATGAGCAACAGCTGGTCCTCAACCCAAAGGTAACGACAAAACTGCTCTTTTTATTATTATTATTATTCCATTATCACAATAATGCTGAACTTAGGTGATATAAGCAAATGGGAACTTTTTATACGTCTACTTCTCTTCATCTCTATCTCTTAAAAATGGCGTTCCCATCAGACGTCAACCTCCGGTTCTTTAAGTGAAGTCGTTGCTTCATGTCTTAAAGCTGCATTCTCTCTAGTGTCCACCAGGGGGCGACTCCTCTGGTCCTATAGAAGTCTATGAGAAAATGACTCTACTTCTCTCTTGATTTATTACCTCAGTAAACATTGTAAACATGAGTTTATGGTCTCAATCTCTAGTTTCAAGTCTTCTTCAATACAGCATGATGTTCATTTAGTACATTATGGTCCATTTAGAGTCAAACAGACCATAAAGCAGGGGATGCTTTAGGGGCGGGGCTACACAGTGATTGACAGGTCTCTACCAGCCTCATGAAGTGAGGAGCTGAACAGAAATAGATGGATTGAGACGCCATTAAGAACCCGTTAGTGTGTGAATGAAGACTTAAAGCACCATCAAC
>JAVDOI010000348.1:0-10000 GCA_032191485.1 Leptoclinus maculatus
TGAACATGTGATAATAATAATAATAATCATGAGTGTATGAGCTGGTCTGAGGTCAGTACCTGGCTTCTCGTCCTCCTCATCACTCTCGTCTTTCTTCTCTTTCTTCTCCTTCTCTCCATCACTTCCTGCTGGAGCCTTCCTCCTTCTCCCCTCCTCCTCCTCCTCCTCACTGTCAGACTGCATCACAGCCTTCCACTTCCCTCCTCCTCCTCCTCCTCCTCCCTCCTCCTCCTGCTGCTGCTGTTGTTTCTTCTTCTTCTCCTCCTGTTGTTTCTCCTCCTCCTCCTCGTCAGAGTCTATCTGTGCTGCCTTGCGCCTCGTCGGTGTCTCTGTCTCAGAGTCACTGTTGGCGTTGGACCGGCGCTCCGGAGACGCCGTTGGTTTTGCGTCCTCGTTCTCTGAGTCGCTGCCTGGGGCCGCTTTGCGCCTCCCCTCCCCCCCCCCCCTCCTCCTCCATGTCCGAGCTGCTCCTCTGGCGTTTGGCGGGAGACGACCCTCCTCTTCCTCCTCCCTCCTCCTCCTCGTGATCTGAAGCTCCGTGTTTGACGGGCGACTCCTCCTCGTTGTCGGAGCCGCTCATCCTGCGTTTGACCGGAGTGACGTCGTCGTCGTCGCTGTCTGCGGGTCGAGGAGGAGGAGCCTCCGTCTCCGAGTCGCTTTTGTTGTTGTTGTCACGGCGACCCCGAGGGGCCTCCCCCTCCGAGTCGCTGTCGGCTCCTCTGTGCTCCTCGTTGTCGGAGCCGCCGGCTGCCCCCCCGGTCTCCACGGGACGGGGGGCGTCTTCATGGCTGCTGCCCTCGTCCTGTTCAGACAAACAGACGATTCAGCTAAATACGCTCATTATATATATATTATTATATATAATATATATATATATATATATTATAGCTTAATTAAAACTGTTTACATCACTTCAACCGTTTTTAAAGAGACATGAAGACGTTAAAATATTTTAATAGAAAGAAGAAGTTTTATGTTCTGGTTCATTTTATCACTAACAAGACTTTAGTTCAAAATGATATTCTAATAAAAATAATTCAATGATGATCCATTAAATTTCCCCCCCCCTCCTCTTCCTCCTCCTCTTCCTCCTCCTCACCTCTGATAGATGTCCGTCGCTCCTCTTCTCCTCCTCTCCATCTGACGCTGGATGTTCATCCTGAACTGGAGTTCCTCCTCCATCGTCTGCAGAACAAGCAGTCTCAACGTTATGATAATAATAATATTATATATAATATTATATATATATAATAAATACTTTTATTGTTATTGATACACAGAGATAATAATAAATGGATTTTTCTGGAGGAAGTATTTTAAAAATGGCCGCTTGGTTCTCTGCGAGTGAAGAGAGAACGTTTCAGCTCCTCTCCTCTCCTCTGCTCCTCTTCTCCTCCTTTATATAAGCTGGGACTTCTTCTGTGAACACTGACTAGACTCAGATCCTCTCCAGTGTGTTAAACTACTCAGATAACAAGTCAGGACCAGAAGAACATCTGGTCCTGGTCTTCATACTGAACTCAGACCACCATCACATGTTCAACACTACAGTGTTCACACCAGGCTACAGAAAACATACTCCTCCTCCTCCTCTCCTCACCATCACTCTCCTCCTCCATGTATATATGTATATGTATACATATATACATACACACACAGTTTGTTATTGGCCGACAGAGCTCGGCCATCACTCTTCTGTAACATGTGACGTCAGATGAACTGATCTCAGACCTGAATCTACGGAAGCCCGAGAGGGTCTCAGACATTCACGTTACGACATTTACTTTAACAACACAAAGACTCTTCTACGCCAGACTCAATAAAAAAAACGGTTCACACGGTTCACGAGTAAATACCACATATTTATAAAAGATATATAAACGAGGAAACCATAAGATGTATATTATATAAGTGTGGTTTTTAATTCGGCATCATCCACATCATGTATATCTCAGGTTTAAGGTTTTTATCAGAGTGACGCGTTGGTTCCGCACAATGGTAGCAGCTAGCATGTTAGCTCGTTAGCTTGTTAGGAAACAAAGCAAAACAACAGTTTATTTTTGTTTTTACCAGAGTGGCTCGCGGACATGAAGTCGTCCTCTTCTCCGTCCATTCGTGAGACGAAGAGAAGGTTCCGTTACCTTTAACCTATGATATCAACGCGGGAAAAATAAACCAGATCAGAGTAACGATACGTATAGCTAGCTAGCTAGCTACTGTAGCCCAGAGATCCAAAATGGCGGAACTTCCGTCATATACGCATGCTTGAGTTTTTTTTATTTTTAAATAAACTTTATGAACCACGAACAGAACAATTCACAACAATAATAAAATGTGTTTAGTCAAATACTGTACTCAAGTACAACTTTGAGGTACTTGTACTCCACAACAATATCTGACAGTTACTTTACAAAAATAAGATTAAAAAAACAAATGAAAATGTAAAAATAAAGCTGAAACAATTACTCCATTAATAAATTGGCAACTATTTTAATAATGTAATACATTTTCATGCAAAGAAAAAAAATCATTCATGGTTCCAGATTCCCAAATTTGAGGATTTGTTGCATTATTATTCTATAATTTTAATGAAAGTATTAATATTGTTAAAGGAACAGTGTGTATCATTTGTGAGGATCTATTAGCAGAAATCTAATATATTATTAACTATGTTCGGATTTCCTTCAGCTTATAATGAGCCGTTCATATCTGCATCTATAGAATAATATAACAATATAACATACTTTTAAAACTCCTAATTATACTTACATGGACTTTTACTTGAAACAGATTATTTACACAGTGTGGTATTAGTACTGAGTAACGGATCTGAATACTTCTGGAATATAAATGTATGAAAAAAAGAACTTACAATAAAAAAGGTTAAGTTAAAAAATGACTTTTATTTTGGAAGTGTTCACCGGAAAAGCTGGTCTTCTATAATATGTCTGTCTTTGCACTCGGTACTGTTGGTTTCAATGGAGCCATTTACAGTCTCGTGTCGACAGCGCCATCCTGTGGTCATGGTGCGTAATTACATATGCATCGATGTAGTTACACGCGGTGGCCACCAGAGGGCAGCAGACACAATTAGCATAGCGGCAGTTCCTGTGAACTCTTTCAAATTAAAAGTTTCGAAATAGACCAGGATGTTGATTCGCATTGTGACCACCTGAGGGCAGTGTAGAGACGTTACGTATAATTGACGACAATGTTTTCCTAAAATCCCACTTTTATTTATTTATATTGTCTCAAAGTGTCACACGTGGACTGAAGCGTCACTAACACGTGTTTGTATGTAAAAACAAAGAATCAACAGAAACAAGTGTCTTTAAATAAATTAAATGTTTTTAAATGGTTTTATTCATAAATGTACAATTTAACAATAATAAATGTAACTTTCTAGTTTGACAAACAAAAAAGGCTGAAATCTGTAGTTATTGTTCTATTTGTTTACTATCCCAGTAAACTGAATCTTTTAATTAAATCAAAAAACAATAATCACTAAAACATGATTGTAGTTATTATTTTATTATATATTAATATTATTAATATTACTACTTATCACTGTTTGTTTACGAGACACTGTGTTATTGAGTTTTTGTCGTGTTCAATAAAGTTAATTAAAAAAATAAAACAACCTCTGACTGTACAGTGACGTCATTAACGCGCGACGCTCCCTACAGAGGAAAAGACACACGCTTGTTTTTGACGGACCAGGATCCAGACCCGAGTCCAGTCTTCGGTCCACTTGTACCGGGTTGTGATGGCGGACACCAGCCGGCTGTGCTCCGTGTGGCTCGGCTCTGAGACCGGCATCCTGAAGGGGGTCAGTCTGACCCGGAAACAGGCCTTTAACTTCTGCAACACGAGCCACCTGAGCCGGGACCAGGAGGTCCGCGCGCTGTGCTGGGGGGACCCGGATGAGAGCGAGCTGCTGGTCGGGTCCGCGGACGGAACCGTGAAGACCTTCAGCATCGAGAAGGGGGTCTTCACGGAGACCCGGCGCTGCGGAGACCCCGTTACCGACGGCCCCTTCACCGGGCTGGCGGCGCTGATGAGCGGCTCCTCGTCGGTGGTCACCTGCGTGGAGAGCGGGGCGGTGCGGGTCTGGCGCGAGGACGGAGGAGACGAGCCCGTCACGGAGCTGCACGCGGGGAAGAACGTGTGCCGGATGCGACAGAGTCCGGTTCACCGGCACGTGGTCGCGACCGGCGGGAAGGAGAACGGGCTGAAGATCTGGGACCTGCAGAAACCCGAGAGCCCCGTGTTCACCGCGAAGAACCTGCGGGACGACTGGCTGGACCTACGGAGGCCGCAGTGGGTCAGAGACGTGGCCTTCATCCCGGACTCCGACAAAGTGGTCACGTGCACAGGTTACCATCAGGTGTGTTGCTGTAGACCACGTGGGACCAGGAAGTCAACATTAAACAGTTAAAGTCACGTTGTCAGAGCTTATGATCTTTAATAATTGTAAACATCAAAGGGACGTTCTGTAAACAAAGAATGTAGAAGTGAAGCAGATGTATTGACTATAATCACAGTTTACATCTCGTTGACTGCACCAGTCTGTCTGTTTCTTAGTCCTGCAGCTTTAACGTTGTCTCCCCCCCCCCCAGGTCCACGTGTTCGATCCCTCCTCCCCTCAGCGGCGTCCCGTCCTGGAGGTGGAGTACGGCGAGTACCCGCTCACCGCTCTGTCCCTGCCCGCCAGCGGCGGCGTGGTGGTGGTGGGAAACACCCACGGCGAGATCGCCCTGCTGGACCTGAGGAAAGGGGTCGTCCGGGGCTGCCTGAAGGGGCTGGCGGGGGGGGTGCGGTCGCTGCAGTGTCACCCGTCCCGGCCCGTGGTGGCGTCCTGCGGCCTGGACCGCTTCCTCCGCATCCACGGCCTGGAGGACCGCAAGCTGCAGCACAAGGTCTACCTCAAGTCCAGACTCAACTGTGTCCTGCTCGCCAGCAGAGACCTGGGGGACGGAGGGGGGGCGGTGGGGACGGAGGGGGAGGTGAAGGAGGAAGACGGGGGAGAGGACGACGACGTGTGGGAGACCATGGAGCGGGTGGAGGAGAAGACGAAGAGGAAAACAACAGAAGAAGAAGAGGAGCTGCAGAAGAAGAGAAAGAAAGGACAAGACGGAGGCGTTTGAGGCCTGATCAGAGTGTGGGACATTTCAATGATAAAATAAGTTTGTTTGTTGATCGGAGACCAATCTGTCTCTACAAATGTATTCTGTGATATTTTGTCAGCAGCCTGAATCTTTATTAAAACAAGTGTTTTATATGTCAAATATATTTCTGTTCTTTTTAAACGAGCTCTGACCTGACGTCCCGTTTAACAAACACCCTGAACGTCCCGTGAGCCTGACGTGT
The DNA here is from genome assembly GCA_032191485.1 of Leptoclinus maculatus. Lineage (NCBI taxonomy): Eukaryota > Metazoa > Chordata > Actinopteri > Perciformes > Stichaeidae > Leptoclinus > Leptoclinus maculatus. Next base: position 5,371 of record JAVDOI010000348.1, read on the forward strand.
GATGACTTCTCCTAAAGTGACCCAAAGACCTGCACCTGCAATGGAACCTCCACAAAGGAACAGGTTCTGTGTTCTTAGTGGTGAACGTTGAATTCATATGATCATCATCATTATGATGGAGGACAGCGTTTACATTATCAATTCAATACAAAATATGAGTATTATATATATATTATATATATATTATATATATATATATATATATATATATATATATATAATATATATATATATATATATTAAGTCCTCGTGTCTTTAATGTGTTTATGTCTGTGTCCTGATCCTCTATGTGAACCGGTCTCAGTGTAGTCCTGATCCTCTATATGAACCGGTCTCAGTGTAGTCCTGATCCTCTATGTGAACCAGTCTCAGTGTAGTCCTGATCCTCTATATGAACCAGTGTCAGTGTAGTCCTGATCCTCTATATGAACCAGTCTCAGTGTAGTCCTGATCCTCTATATGAACCAGTCTCAGTGTAGTCCTGATCCTCTATATGAACCGGTCTCAGTGTAGTCCTGATCCTCTATATGAACCGGTCTCAGTGTAGTCCTGATCCTCTATATGAACCAGTCTCAGTGTAGTCCTGATCCTCTATATGAACCGGTCTCAGTGTAGTCCTGATCCTCTATGTGAACCGGTCTCAGTGTAGTCCTGATCCTCTATGTGAACCGAGTCCTGGTTATTGTAGTTATTATGTAACTCAGAACCGGTTCAATCAACTAAAAGGTTATTTTTAACATTTAGTTCCAAACATTGAAGAGGAGCATGAATCTGTGATGAAGAGGAACATGAATCTGTGATGAAGAGGAGCATGAATCTGTGATGAAGAGGAACATGAATCTGTGATGAAGAGGAGCATGAATCTGTGATGAAGAGGAGCATGAATCTGTGATGAAGAGGAGCATGAATCTGTGATGAAGAGGAGCATGAATCTGTGATGAAGAGGAACATGAATCTGTGATGAAGAGGAACATGAATCTGTGATGAAGAGGAGCATGAATCTGTGATGAAGAGGAGCATGAATCTGTGATGAAGAGGAGCATGAATCTGTGATGAAGAGGAGCATGAATCTGTGATGAAGAGGAACATGAATCTGTGATGAAGAGGAACATGAATCTGTGATGAAGAGGAGCATGAATCTGTGATGAAGAGGAACATGAATCTGTGATGAAGAGGAGCATGAATCTGTGATGAAGAGGAGCATGAATCTGTGATGAAGAGGAGCATGAATCTGTGATGAAGAGGAGCATGAATCTGTGATGAAGAGGAACATGAATCTGTGATGAAGAGGAACATGAATCTGTGATGAAGAGGAGCATGAATCTGTGATGAAGAGGAGCATGAATCTGTGATGAAGAGGAGCATGAATCTGTGATGAAGAGGAGCATGAATCTGTGATGAAGAGGAGCATGAATCTGTGATGAAGAGGAACATGAATCTGTGATGAAGAGGAGCATGAATCTGTGATGAAGAGGAGCATGAATCTGTGATGAAGAGGAACATGAATCTGTGATGAAGAGGAGCATGAATCTGTGATGAAGAGGAACATGAATCTGTGATGAAGAGGAGCATGAATCTGTGATGAAGAGGAGCATGAATCTGTGATGAAGAGGAGCATGAATCTGTGATGAAGAGGAGCATGAATCTGTGATGAAGAGGAGCATGAATCTGTGATGAAGAGGAGCATGAATCTGTGATGAAGAGGAGCATGAATCTGTGATGAAGAGGAGCATGAATCTGTGATGAAGAGGAGCATGAATCTGTGATGAAGAGGAGCATGAATCTGTGATGAAGAGGAGCATGAATCTGTGATGAAGAGGAGCATGAATCTGTGATGAAGAGGAGCATGAATCTGTGATGAAGAGGAACATGAATCTGTGATGAAGAGGAACATGAATCTGTGATGAAGAGGAGCATGAATCTGTGATGAAGAGGAGCATGAATCTGTGATGAAGAGGAGCATGAATCTGTGATGAAGAGGAGCATGAATCTGTGATGAAGAGGAGCATGAATCTGTGATGAAGAGGAGCATGAATCTGTGATGAAGAGGAGCATGAATCTGTGATGAAGAGGAACATGAATCTGTGATGAAGAGGAGCATGAATCTGTGATGAAGAGGAGCATGAATCTGTGATGAAGAGGAACATGAATCTGTGATGAAGAGGAACATGAATCTGTGATGAAGAGGAGCATGAATCTGTGATGAAGAGGAGCATGAATCTGTGATGAAGAGGAGCATGAATCTGTGATGAAGAGGAGCATGAATCTGTGATGAAGAGGAGCATGAATCTGTGATGAAGAGGAGCATGAATCTGTGATGAAGAGGAGCATGAATCTGTGATGAAGAGGAACATGAATCTGTGATGAAGAGGAACATGAATCTGTGATGAAGAGGAGCATGAATCTGTGATGAAGAGGAGCATGAATCTGTGATGAAGAGGAGCATGAATCTGTGATGAAGAGGAGCATGAATCTGTGATGAAGAGGAACATGAATCTGTGATGAAGAGGAACATGAATCTGTGATGAAGAGGAACATGAATCTGTGATGAAGAGGAGCATGAATCTGTGATGAAGAGGAACATGAATCTGTGATGAAGAGGAGCATGAATCTGTGATGAAGAGGAACATGAATCTGTGATGAAGAGGAGCATGAATCTGTGATGAAGAGGAGCATGAATCTGTGATGAAGAGGAGCATGAATCTGTGATGAAGAGGAGCATGAATCTGTGATGAAGAGGAGCATGAATCTGTGATGAAGAGGAACATGAATCTGTGATGAAGAGGAGCATGAATCTGTGATGAAGAGGAGCATGAATCTGTGATGAAGAGGAGCATGAATCTGTGATGAAGAGGAACATGAATCTGTGATGAAGAGGAGCATGAATCTGTGATGAAGAGGAACATGAATCTGTGATGAAGAGGAACATGAATCTGTGATGAAGAGGAACATGAATCTGTGATGAAGAGGAGCATGAATCTGTGATGAAGAGGAACATGAATCTGTGATGAAGAGGAGCATGAATCTGTGATGAAGAGGAGCATGAATCTGTGATGAAGAGGAGCATGAATCTGTGATGAAGAGGAGCATGAATCTGTGATGAAGAGGAGCATGAATCTGTGATGAAGAGGAACATGAATCTGTGATGAAGAGGAGCATGAATCTGTGATGAAGAGGAACATGAATCTGTGATGAAGAGGAGCATGAATCTGTGATGAAGAGGAGCATGAATCTGTGATGAAGAGGAACATGAATCTGTGATGAAGAGGAGCATGAATCTGTGATGAAGAGGAACATGAATCTGTGATGAAGAGGAGCATGAATCTGTGATGAAGAGGAGCATGAATCTGTGATGAAGAGGAACATGAATCTGTGATGAAGAGGAGCATGAATCTGTGATGAAGAGGAACATGAATCTGTGATGAAGAGGAGCATGAATCTGTGATGAAGAGGAGCATGAATCTGTGATGAAGAGGAACATGAATCTGTGATGAAGAGGAGCATGAATCTGTGATGAAGAGGAACATGAATCTGTGATGAAGAGGAGCATGAATCTGTGATGAAGAGGAACATGAATCTGTGATGAAGAGGAACATGAATCTGTGATGAAGAGGAACATGAATCTGTGATGAAGAGGAGCATGAATCTGTGATGAAGAGGAGCATGAATCTGTGATGAAGAGGAGCATGAATCTGTGATGAAGAGGAACATGAATCTGTGATGAAGAGGAGCATGAATCTGTGATGAAGAGGAGCATGAATCTGTGATGAAGAGGAACATGAATCTGTGATGAAGAGGAGCATGAATCTGTGATGAAGAGGAACATGAATCTGTGATGAAGAGGAGCATGAATCTGTGATGAAGAGGAGCATGAATCTGTGATGAAGAGGAACATGAATCTGTGATGAAGAGGAGCATGAATCTGTGATGAAGAGGAACATGAATCTGTGATGAAGAGGAGCATGAATCTGTGATGAAGAGGAGCATGAATCTGTGATGAAGAGGAGCATGAATCTGTGATGAAGAGGAGCATGAATCTGTGATGAAGAGGAGCATGAATCTGTGATGAAGAGGAGCATGAATCTGTGATGAAGAGGAGCATGAATCTGTGATGAAGAGGAGCAGTGATCATGTAGATTATACTTCTGTTGGTGTATTGTAGTGATTGTTATTTGGTGAGAGGCACAAAGAACTTGAGACTAACTAGTCCTGGATCAGAGGTCCTCGGGTCTTCTTCTTAAATGGATTCATGCACATTGAGATCAAAGAGGTTTTCCAGAGGTCCGTTGTTCTGGATCAGATCCAACATGAAGACTTCTGATCTCCAGGAGGATCTGGGATCGTCTTCAGTTCAGCAGCTTCTCTGCCCCCTGGTGGCAGATGTACGTCAGACTCAACAGCAGGAGAACCAGAGCGAAGATGAAAACTGGTGGAACCGCAAACTGATCCAGAATCATTGGAACAGATCAAAGATTAGAGAACCATTAAGAACCTTTTAAAACCAGTAAACTACAAACACTTTGACATGAAGTTTGGAAGTTCTTAGAAGATAAAAGTAACAAGATCTACTCTGTGTAGTGGTGTTGGACATAAACCAGACCTCTACAGCTGGTCCACAGACCTCTACAGC
>JAVDOI010000348.1:15000-17500 GCA_032191485.1 Leptoclinus maculatus
TACAGTCTTCAGACTGAGGTATCGTAAATCATATATAAGGTATGCAAAAACTCACAAATGTAATTATTCCTACAATATTGTTCTAAATAACCTCAACCTCTCTACTGACTCTCCTCTCCTGTGTACAGACGTTGTGTATTTGTACCGGTCTAACTTTTCTGTTTTAAAAAGTGAAATAATAAAATCTTACTTTCCTACAATACTATATGTGAGACCTTATACACTTTATATTTTTACTCTTGTATTTAATTTGTCTTTTTGTAATTAACTTTTTCTATTTTAGATGAATTTCTTACTTTATTTATTTACCTTATTATTTTTGATATTATATTTTACACACTCAGTATTATACTGTATAAGACTTTATACCTAATCATTGTTATTCTATTGTTCATATATGTTTATATATATGTTTTTGTTATTCTTCTGTTGTAATCTTTGATAAAACTCATAAAGACATGAGAACTTTATTTTGGGTCTTGAGGAGCTGCAGCATTTATTTATGGACAAACTGTTTTCATTTTTAAGACTTTTAAAAGATTGTAATACCAATGGAGGCCTTATTGTTAGATGAATGAACTCAAGAGTCCACTAACCCATAGCTCCAAAGACTCCTTCTGAATCTCTCATCTCTTCATTCATCCTGGCCATCCGCAGTCTGGACCAATCAGATCACCAGGAAAGAAATACACCAGTTAATACACATATATATATATATATACAGATATACACATATACACACATATATACACCAGTGGCGGGCCGACAAAGAATACGCCCAACATGTCAAACTAAAGATCTGATTGGTTGAACACTATGACAATCAACAATATCGTCCCCATTCACTTAAACTGCACATGGATTCACTTGTGAGTCTGCAGGCCTCGGGCCTCTCTTCTTACCTAGAGACACAGAGGTGAACTCTGATTGGATAAAAGCTCTACTTAAAACAAGCTGCACTGGAAGCAGAGCAACTGAGGAAGACAGTAGCTGTGCAATGAGAAAATAAGATAATGGGAAAATATTTTAATGAATTATAATACATGTAGGTATTTAAGAACAATGATTAAATTATAAAATAGATATAACTTTAAAGATTCTGTTTAGGCCAGCAGAGAAGGCCTTGAAGGCCCTGACAGTGTAACGGATCACGGGTCGATCCGTGATCCGTTCGGATCACCCCTCACGGTTCGGATCACTCGTGATCCGTGGATCAATTGAGTATTTTTTCTTCTTTTTTTTTTTACAGTGTAATCCTCATCGTGTGTAATACAGTTTTACTGCTGCTGTTCATTTACAAGTAACAAGTCCCCGAATATCAATGCAGAGTGTCAGTGAACAGATATAAAGCATGTGTTCACGTCAACGGAGCAGGTTAGAAGCATTTAATGGTGAAAGTCACGGCGAGCGGAGGAACTCCAGAAGCCCCCGGGTCATTAAAGTCGCAAGTTTGGGATCATTTTGTCTTCCCTGTAAAGTATAATGACGGATAAGGGTGGTGGACAAAACCGTTACGGTATGTAGGCGTTATTTAAAAAGAAAGACATACGACAAGGAAAAGACTGTGACCGCTTTCACCACGGAGGAGTGATTCATAGTCCGGTGCTGTAGACACGCCCCCTCTGTGAGAGTCACACAGACAGGTGCTGTAGACACGCCCCCTCTGTGAGAGTCACACAGACAGGAGCTGTAGACACGCCCCCTCTGTGAGAGTCACACAGACAGGAGCTGTAGACACGCCCCCTCTGTGAGAGTCACACAGACAGGTGCTGTAGACACGCCCCCTCTGTGAGAGTCACACAGACAGGTGCTGTAGACACGCCCCCTCTGTGAGAGTCACACAGACAGGTGCTGTAGACACGCCCCCTCTGTGAGAGTCACACAGACAGGTGCTGTAGACACGCCCCCTCTGTGAGAGTCACACAGACAGGTGCTGTAGACACGCCCCCTCTGTGAGAGTCACACAGACAGGTGCTGTAGACACGCCCCCTCTGTGAGAGTCACACAGACAGGAGCTGTAGACACGCCCCCTCTGTGAGAGTCACACAGACAGGTGCTGTAGACACGCCCCCTCTGTGAGAGTCACACAGACAGGTGCTGTAGACACGCCCCCTCTGTGAGAGTCACACAGACAGGTGCTGTAGACACGCCCCCTCTGTGAGAGTCACACAGACAGGTGCTGTAGACACGCCCCCTCTGTGAGGGTCACACAGACAGGTGCTGTAGACACGCCCCCTCTGTGAGAGTCACACAGACAGGTGCTGTAGACACGCCCCCTCTGTGAGAGTCACACAGACAGGTGCTGTAGACACGCCCCCTCTGTGAGGGTCACACAGACACACACCTGGTGCAGGTGCTGACAGAAGCATCAGAGTGAAGCTAGAAGGCCCAATAGTAACAGTCACTACAGAAAGGTCTACCCTCTCCCAGACAATGGAGATATTCTCACCTTTTTGAACAATGTCACAGTAATGTGAACATTATTGTGTATTTGAATGAC
>JAVDOI010000348.1:27500-30000 GCA_032191485.1 Leptoclinus maculatus
GAGCTGTGTTCTCCGTGTGAACACGTAGAGATAGAATGAGTAGAGCTGTGTTCTGTGTGAACACGTAGAGATAGAATGAGTAGAGCTGTGTTCTCTGTGTGAACACGTAGAGATAGAATGAGTAGAGTTGTGTTCTGTGTGTGAACACGTAGAGATAGAATGAGTAGAGTTGTGTTCACGTGTGAACACGTAGAGATAGAAATGAGTAGAGCTGTGTTCTCTGTGTGAACACGTAGAGATAGAATGAGTAGAGTTGTGTTCTGTGTGTGAACACGTAGAGATAGAATGAGTAGAGCTTGTGTTCTCTGTGTGAACACGTTAGGAGACTAGAATGAAGTAGAGTGTGAGTGAGTGAAGTTAGAGAAGATGAGTAGAGTTGTGTTCTGTGTGTGAACACGTAGAGATAGAATGAGTAGAGTTGTGTTCTGTGTGTGAACACGTAGAGATAGAATGAGTAGAGTTGTGTTCCGTGTGAACACGTAGAGATAGAATGAGTAGAGCTGTGTTCTCTGTGTGAACACGTAGAGATAGAATGAGTAGAGTTGTGTTCTGTGTGTGAACACGTAGAGATAGAATGAGTAGAGCTGTGTTCTCTGTGTGAACACGTAGAGATAGAATGAGTAGAGTTGTGTTCTGTGTGTGAACACGTAGAGATAGAATGAGTAGAGTTGTGTTCTGTGTGTGAACACGTAGAGATAGAATGAGTAGAGTTGTGTTCCGTGTGAACACGTAGAGATAGAATGAGTAGAGCTGTGTTCTCCGTGTGAACACGTAGAGATAGAATGAGTAGAGTTGTGTTCTGTGTGAACACGTAGAGATAGAATGAGTAGAGTTGTGTTCTCTGTGTGAACACGTAGAGATAGAATGAGTAGAGCTGTGTTCTCTGTGAACACGTAGAGATAGAATGAGTAGAGCTGTGTTCTCTGTGTGAACACGTAGAGATAGAATGAGTAGAGTTGTGTTCTGTGTGTGAACACGTAGAGATAGAATGAGTAGAGCTGTGTTCTGTGTGTGAACACGTAGAGATAGAATGAGTAGAGCTGTGTTCTGTGTGTGAACACGTAGAGATAGAATGAGTAGAGCTGTGTTCCGTGTGAACACGTAGAGATAGAATGAGTAGAGTTGTGTTCCGTGTGAACACGTAGAGATAGAATGAGTAGAGTTGTGTTCCGTGTGAACACGTAGAGATAGAATGAGTAGAGTTGTGTTCCGTGTGAACACGTAGAGATAGAATGAGTAGAGCTGTGTTCCGTGTGAACACGTAGAGATAGAATGAGTAGAGCTGTGTTCCGTGTGAACACGTAGAGATAGAATGAGTAGAGCTGTGTTCCGTGTGAACACGTAGAGATAGAATGAGTAGAGTTGTGTTCCGTGTGAACACGTAGAGATAGAATGAGTAGAGTTGTGTTCCGTGTGAACACGTAGAGATAGAATGAGTAGAGTTGTGTTCTGTGTGAACACGTAGAGATAGAATGAGTAGAGCTGTGTTCCGTGTGAACACGTAGAGATAGAATGAGTAGAGTTGTGTTCCGTGTGAACACGTAGAGATAGAATGAGTAGAGTTGTGTTCCGTGTGAACACGTAGAGATAGAATGAGTAGAGCTGTGTTCCGTGTGAACACGTAGAGATAGAATGAGTAGAGCTGTGTTCCGTGTGAACACGTAGAGATAGAATGAGTAGAGTTGTGTTCCGTGTGAACACGTAGAGATAGAATGAGTAGAGTTGTGTTCTCACTTCTGAACAGAGAGCAGCTCGAAGCAGAAGCGTCGGTCGATGTTCTCCAGCGGTTTGACGGCACACAGTCTGAGGTCCTCAAACAGAACCAGGGAGACCTCCTGCAGAAGGAACACAAAACACTCGGAGGTTCATCCTCTGCTCACCAAAATAAAAGCCTTAAGTGACAGTCGGGATGGAGGCGACGGCCCGCTCTGCTTTTTATAAATCACATTTTTGTCTGTTTTTCTCTTCTTGTTTCACTTTGAGTCGTCCGACTGTAGAGGAGCTGATCTCAGGGTCATTCTGTCACATTCCCGTTATGAGGTCTGAGGTGATGGATTCCTCATAAAACACTTTTTAAACAAGATTTTAAATCAAACATTGTTTATTTGCTGCAAGTCTTCATTCCTTTTCGTTTGCTGGAACATGTTCTACATTTCTGTATCAGTTAGAATCACAAACACACGACGACACTAAGTCATGGATTTGACTTATTGATCTCTGAAAACAGGCGAGTTTGTAGCTGTGCATTAAAATGAATCATCTGAGGAGTAATGAGCAAAGTGTTCAAAGTGTTCAGCTCCAGAGGAACGATGACGCTGTATTAACGAGGGTTCACAGTCGTACCTTGTGTGACTTTGTGTAGATGAGCTGATTGTCTCTGATGGAAAACCAGCATCTGAAATATGAAAGAAAAGAGAAACATATTAAATATCACGGAGCCACACACACACCACACACACACACACACACACACACACACACACACACACACACACACACA
>JAVDOI010000348.1:32500-50000 GCA_032191485.1 Leptoclinus maculatus
GTCTGTCTGTCTGTCTGTCTGTCTGTCTGTCTGTCTGTCTGTCTGTCTGTCTGTCTGTCTGTCTGTCTGTCTGTCTGTCTGTCTGTCTGTCTGTCTGTCTGTCTGTCTGTCTGTCTGTCTGTCTGTCTGTCTGTCTGTCTGTCTGTCTGTCTGTCTGTCTGTCTGTCTGTCTGTCTGTCTGTCTGTCTGTCTGTCTGTCTGTCTGTCTGTCTGTCTGTCTGTCTGTCTGTCTGTCTGTCTGTCTGTCTGTCTGTCTGTCTGTCTGTCTGTCTGTCTGTCTGTCTGTCTGTCTGTCTGTCTGTCTGTCTGTCTGTCTGTCTGTCTGTCTGTCTGTCTGTCTGTCTGTCTGTCTGTCTGTCTGTCTGTCTGTCTGTCTGTCTGTCTGTCTGTCTGTCTGTCTGTCTGTCTGTCTGTCTGTCTGTCTGTCTGTCTGTCTGTCTGTCTGTCTGTCTGTCTGTCTGTCTGTCTGTCTGTCTGTCTGTCTGTCTGTCTGTCTGTCTGTCTGTCTGTCTGTCTGTCTGTCTGTCTGTCTGTCTGTCTGTCTGTCTGTCTGTCTGTCTGTCTGTCTGTCTGTCTGTCTGTCTGTCTGTCTGTCTGTCTGTCTGTCTGTCTGTCTGTCTGTCTGTCTGTCTGTCTGTCTGTCTGTCTGTCTGTCTGTCTGTCTGTCTGTCTGTCTGTCTGTCTGTCTGTCTGTCTGTCTGTCTGTCTGTCTGTCTGTCTGTCTGTCTGTCTGTCTGTCTGTCTGTCTGTCTGTCTGTCTGTCTGTCTGTCTGTCTGTCTGTCTGTCTGTCTGTCTGTCTGTCTGTCTGTCTGTCTGTCTGTCTGTCTGTCTGTCTGTCTGTCTGTCTGTCTGTCTGTCTGTCTGTCTGTCTGTCTGTCTGTCTGTCTGTCTGTCTGTCTGTCTGTCTGTCTGTCTGTCTGTCTGTCTGTCTGTCTGTCTGTCTGTCTGTCTGTCTGTCTGTCTGTCTGTCTGTCTGTCTGTCTGTCTGTCTGTCTGTCTGTCTGTCTGTCTGTCTGTCTGTCTGTCTGTCTGTCTGTCTGTCTGTCTGTCTGTCTGTCTGTCTGTCTGTCTGTCTGTCTGTCTGTCTGTCTGTCTGTCTGTCTGTCTGTCTGTCTGTCTGTCTGTCTGTCTGTCTGTCTGTCTGTCTGTCTGTCTGTCTGTCTGTCTGTCTGTCTGTCTGTCTGTCTGTCTGTCTGTCTGTCTGTCTGTCTGTCTGTCTGTCTGTCTGTCTGTCTGTCTGTCTGTCTGTCTGTCTGTCTGTCTGTCTGTCTGTCTGTCTGTCTGTCTGTCTGTCTGTCTGTCTGTCTGTCTGTCTGTGTGTGTGTGTGTGTGTGTGTGTGTGTGTGTGAGTGTGTGAGTGTGTGTGTGTACCTGCAGACAGTAGTCCAGGGCAAAGTGTTGGTAGCACTTGCGCGTGGCGAGCAGCAGGTGACTCGCCCGCTCTGCATCAGCAGCTTTGTGTCGAGACACCTGAGCGCTCTTCAGCGCCGCCGTCTCCAGATCCTCACCGATCCGGACAAACTCCCTCCTGGTCTCCACCAGCTGGGGCAGGAACCTCAGAGATGATACAACATCATCTTCATCTTCATCATCTTCAGCATCGTCATCATCATCGTGTGTGTGTGTGTGTGTGTGTGTTGGACCTACTGTGTACAGAGGTTGGTCAGCTGCTGGCTGATGGCTCTGTGAGTCTGATCAAACAACATCTGAGGACAGACGACAGAAGAACAGAAGAACTAGAACCTAAAGGTTCATTTAGATCATCACCTGCAGCCCAAAGCACAATACTTTAAGACATACAATACACAGGATGTGTGTGTGTGTGTGTGTGTGTGTGTGTGTGTGTGTACTCACAGTGTGGAAGCTCACCATCTCCTGAAGGCCCTGGTTGAACTGGTTCAGACAGTTCTGAGGGGAAGGAAACAGGAAGTCAGTGAGAAACATTTCATCATCAAATCATGAAAACTAAAAGCAGAGACGTTGACAGATCAATAATGTAATCAGGATACAGCCTCCGATACATTCCATCCAATACATTTTGAGATAATTCACTCTGGGCCAAGGAATGCCATTTTATTAAATATTAAATCAATCAATGAATAAATATGCCGATTAAATAAATAAATAAGGACATAACTAGATGGACTAATGGTTTCAGCTGTTTTAATACAAATTGTTGGAGAGTTTAATTTATAAAATATTATTATATATGTTCCTCCACTGACTTCTACATGATTAGCATTAGCATTATTAGCTCCATACTGTGATGACGCCTTCCTTCTTGTGGTACATAGAGAGTTCAGCCAGGCCGCTCAGGAACAGCTGATTGGCTGCGCTGTACGTTTGTCCCGCCTCCACCATCTTACTGCACAGCTTCATCACCTGATTGGTCAGAGACACAGATTACAGACCAATGAGATCTCTTCACAGGTACAATGACATCGTTCATAAAACAATGAGCAAACATGTCTGTTGATGTAGGAACTGTTTCAGCCACATGTACTTGTACTTTACAGTAACAGTAGTAGTTTTAACAGTAGTAGTAGTAGTAGTATTAACAGTAGTAGCAGTAACAGTAGTAGTATTAACAGTAGTAGTAGTAACAGTATTAACAGTAGTAGTAGTAGCAGTAACAGTAGTAGTAGTAGTAGTATTAACAGTAGCAGTAGTAGCAGTAACAGTAGTAGTAGTAGTAGCAGTAACAGTAGTAGTAGTAGCAGTAACAGTAGTAGTATTAACAGTAGTAGTAGTAGCAGTAACAGTAGAAGTATTAACAGTAGTAGTAGTAGCAGTAACAGTAGTAGTAGTAGTAGTATTAACAGTAGTAGTAGTAGCAGTAACAGTAGCAGTATTAACAGTAGTAGTAGTAGCAGTAACAGTAGAAGTATTAACAGTAGCAGTATTAACAGTAACAGTAGTAGTAGTAGTAGTATTAACAGTAGTAGTAGTAGCAGTAACAGTAGTAGTATTAACAGTAGTAGTAGTAGCAGTAACAGTAGTAGTAGTAGTAGTATTAACAGTAGTAGTAGTAGCAGTAACAGTAGCAGTATTAACAGTAGTAGTAGTAGCAGTAACAGTAGAAGTATTAACAGTAGCAGTATTAACAGTAACAGTAGTAGTAGTAGTAGTATTAACAGTAGTAGTAGTAGCAGTAACAGTAGTAGTATTAACAGTAGTAGTAGTAGCAGTAACAGTAGTAGTATTAACAGTAGTAGTAGTAGCAGTAGTAGTAGTAGCAGTAACAGTAGTAGTAGTAGTAGTATTAACAGTAGTAGTAGTAGCAGTAACAGTAGTAGTATTAACAGTAGTAGTAGTAGCAGTAACAGTAGTAGTATTAACAGTAGTAGTAGTAGCAGTAACAGTAGCAGTATTAACAGTAGTAGTAGTAGCAGTAACAGTAGAAGTATTAACAGTAGTAGTATTAACAGTAGTAGTAGTAGCAGTAACAGTAGTAGTATTAACAGTAGTAGTAGTAGCAGTAACAGTAGTAGTATTAACAGTAGTAGTAGTAGTAGTAGTATTAACAGTAGTAGCAGTAACAGTAGTAGTATTAACAGTAGCAGTATTAACAGTAGTAGTAGTAGTAGCAGTAACAGTAGCAGTATTAACAGTAGTAGTAGTAGCAGTAACAGTAGCAGTATTAACAGTAGTAGTAGTAGCAGTAACAGTAGAAGTAGTAGTAGTATTAACAGTAGTAGTAGTAGCAGTAACAGTAGCAGTATTAACAGTAGTAGTAGTAGCAGTAACAGTAGTAGTATTAACAGTAGTAGTAGTAGTAGTATTAACAGTAGTAGTAGTAGTAGCAGTAACAGTAGTAGTATTAACAGTAGTAGTAGTAGTAGCAGTAACAGTAGAAGTATTAACAGTAGCAGTATTAACAGTAGTAGTAGTAGCAGTAACAGTAGTAGTATTAACAGTAGTAGTAGTAGTAGCAGTAACAGTAGTAGTTTTAACAGTAGTAGCAGTAGCAGTAGTAGTATTAACAGTAGTAGTAGTAGTAGCAGTAACAGTAGCAGTATTAACAGTAGTAGCAGTAACATTAGCAGTATTAACAGCAGTACTAGCAGTGATGTAAAGTTAGCAGTAGAAGTATTTGTACCTTGTCTAGTTGTGTCTCGAGCACAGAAACATCCGCCTCGAACAGCTCGAGCTTCAGTCTGAACAAAATACATAAAACATCAGGACTTCTGCACATGCGCAGTTTGTAGATGCTAAGGTGTGTGTGTGTGTGTGTGCGTGTGTGTGTGTGTACTTTTACCTGAAGTCAGGTGAGTCTTTGACACACTCCTCAAAGTCCAGCAGCGAGTCCATGTTGTCTTCAGTTATTGTCCCCGAGTCAAAGTGTTGATACAGTTTATTAAACCGTCTTCATACTGACCGTTAGCCTGTTAGCTCACAGTTAGCCTGTCCATTCAGCAGCTCCACTCTCATTCCTCATGTTTAAATCCGATACACTTCTTCCACGAGCCGGATCGATACGTTTCAGATACGGCCGATCGACCAGGCATCGTGCACGCGCGCCTGCCTGTCACGCATGTTTGGATAAAAGTGTCAATCAAACGGTGTTTGGGGTGTTTTCAGTGAGACAGCTGTCTGTGCATCCTGCACACAGTATGGCGAAGGATCGGCTCATGAATATTCACGAGGGGACGCTTCCTGACGATGACGTCACGGACGGAGATAAAAAGGTTTTGTAAGTCATATAATGACTCAATATCTTTCTAAAAAATTATATTTAGTATCACAAAATAATTAGAATATTTCTCAAAATGACTTCTCTAAAACAATAGTTTGATGTATTTTCCAGCCTGTGAACATTGGACCTCTAAGCTCGTGCTGCTGCAGTGAAGGAGCTGCTTTGAGTGAGTGAGAGGAAGTGTTTGTGTCGTCACCGCTGCTTCTCAAAACACGTGCCAAATAACCAAGTCCAGTTCCCAACATATGTATTTTATCTAAGGAACTTAAACAGAGGACCACCACTTCCTCCACACGTACTACACAAATCATAACCGTTCTCTTCATTAACTGTTTGCTCCCCTCTGTTCAGCTGATTATAATAACCTGTGCCCTCATTCACACCGAGGTTGTACAGAACAAACTAACAACATGCTCTTACAGGCTGTTCACCTGTAGTTTGTAGAACACAACTGTGGACACACAGAGGAGTCTGTACTAAACACACTTCAACTGATTAAACTCAGAGGAATCACAGAGCTGACCTCAAAACATCACTTCTACAGCCGAGACCAAGACCAGCTCTTTATTGGAAAACAGACTCAACGCGATCAACCAGATGTGTGTGTGTGTGTGTGTGTGTGTCAGGGTCCACCATGTGTGTGTGTGTGTGTGTGTGTGTGTCAGGGTCCACCATGTGTGTGTTTAAGGGTCCACCATGTGTGTGTATGATGATGTGTACGATATGTGTGTGTGTGTGTGTGTGTGTGTATGATGTGTGTGTGTGTGTGTGTGTATGATGTGTGTGTGTGTGTATATGTGTGTGTGTATGATGTGTGTGTGTGTGTTCAGAAGCCAATAGAAAGCAGGATCACAGTGACGTTGTCAGCACAGCCTCTCCTCACCGCCTCACTGGCCAACTGTTGACAAGCAGCTTCAGACCTCAGCTCCTCCTCCGTCAGCCCCGCCCTCTGCTCCACAGACCCCTCCTGTGGGGGGGGGGGGGGGGGGGGTAGTTAGGACGAGGTCAGACTGAACACACTGACAATAACGGCACAAAGATACAAACAACCACGATGCAGACGTCTCATTGTGGTAGTTTTTAACATGACTAAGTTTTGGGACTACAGTTCCCATGATGCTTTGGGGTATGCTGAGTGATGTACGAGCAGCCCCTGTTTGCGGTGTACTCGTGGATGTACAAGTAACCATCACTGGATGACTGAGATTCTGAAGAAAACTTAAAAACATGATGAATGCAGAGCTTTTTCTTCTTCTGTGGTTTGTAATCGCTGCACATGAGATAAAACGTCAGAGAGTGAAGACAGAGTCTAGAGACAGAGACCTGCAGGACGGTGAGGACGAACTTAACGGCTTCCTCGGCAGAAAACACTTTGAACAGACCGTCACAGGCCAGGAGGATGAATCTATGGAGAGAGAGAGAGGACAAACGTCACAGCTGGTCTTGATGCTACGCTAGGCTAACCAGCTGTACCTTCACATCCACTGTACAGACATGTGGGGCTGTTCTCGCCTGTCATTGGCTGTGAGCTGACACCTCTTCATGTCGGGGGAGGAGATGACTCCGCAGCGTTTGTACTGACCGTCTCCGATAGAGCGAGACACCTCGAGGACGCCCAGCACTCTGCCGTCCCTGAAACACAGACAGGAAGTAAAGCGTTAGCTTAGCTTAGCGGTCAGCAACCTTTACATCCAAAGAGACATTTTGTTATTTTGCTACTAAGTTTACACAGAGCGTCCTCACTACTAAGTTTACACAGAGCGTCCTCAGTACTAAGTTTACACAGAGCGTCCTCACTACTACGTTTACACAGAGCGTCCTCACTACTACGTTTACACCGAGCGTCCTCAGTACTACGTTTACACAGAGCGTCCTCACTACTACGTTTACACAGAGCGTCCTCACTACTACGTTTACACAGAGCGTCCTCACTACTACGTTTACACAGAGCGTCCTCAGTACTACGTTTACACCGAGCGTCCTCACTACTACGTTTACACAGAGCGTCCTCACTGCTAAGTTTACACCGAGCGTCCTCAGTACTACGTTTACACAGAGCGTCCTCACTACTACGTTTACACAGAGCGTCCTCAGTACTACGTTTACACCGAGCGTCCTCACTACTACGTTTACACCGAGCGTCCTCACTACTACGTTTACACAGAGCGTCCTCAGTACTACGTTTACACAGAGCGTCCTCACTACTACGTTTACACAGAGCGTCCTCACTACTAAGTTTACACAGAGCGTCCTCACTACTACGTTTACACAGAGCGTCCTCACTACTACGTTTACACCGAGCGTCCTCACTACTAAGTTTACACAGAGCGTCCTCACTACTACGTTTACACAGAGCGTCCTCACTACTACGTTTACACAGAGCGTCCTCAGTACTACGTTTACACAGAGCGTCCTCACTACTACGTTTACACAGAGCGTCCTCAGTACTACGTTTACACAGAGCGTCCTCAGTGCTACGTTTACACAGAGCGTCCTCAGTACTACGTTTACACAGAGCGTCCTCACTGCTACGTTTACACAGAGCGTCCTCAGTACTACGTTTACACAGAGCGTCCTCAGTACTACGTTTACACAGAGCGTCCTCACTACTACGTTTACACAGAGCGTCCTCACTACTACGTTTACACCGAGCGTCCTCAGTACTACGTTTACACAGAGCGTCCTCACTACTACGTTTACACAGAGCGTCCTCAGTACTACGTTTACACAGAGCGTCCTCACTACTACGTTTACACCGAGCGTCCTCAGTACTACGTTTACACAGAGCGTCCTCACTACTACGTTTACACAGAGCGTCCTCAGTACTACGTTTACACAGAGCGTCCTCACTACTACGTTTACACAGAGCGTCCTCAGTACTAAGTTTACACAGAGCGTCCTCACTGCTAAGTTTACACAGAGCGTCCTCACTACTACGTTTACACAGAGCGTCCTCACTGCTAAGTTTACACAGAGCGTCCTCAGTACTACGTTTACACAGAGCGTCCTCACTGCTACGTTTACACAGAGCGTCCTCACTACTAAGTTTACACAGAGCGTCCTCAGTACTACGTTTACACAGAGCGTCCTCACTACTACGTTTACACAGAGCGTCCTCACTGCTAAGTTTACACAGAGCGTCCTCACTACTAAGTTTACACAGAGCGTCCTCACTGCTAAGTTTACACAGAGCGTCCTCACTACTACGTTTACACAGAGCGTCCTCACTGCTAAGTTTACACAGAGCGTCCTCACTACTAAGTTTACACAGAGCGTCCTCACTACTACGTTTACACCGAGCGTCCTCACTACTACGTTTACACAGAGCGTCCTCACTACTAAGTTTACACAGAGCGTCCTCACTACTACGTTTACACCGAGCGTCCTCACTGCTACGTTTACACAGAGCGTCCTCACTGCTACGTTTACACAGAGCGTCCTCACTGCTACGTTTACACAGAGCGTCCTCAGTACTACGTTTACACAGAGCGTCCTCAGTACTACGTTTACACAGAGCGTCCTCACTACTACGTTTACACCGAGCGTCCTCACTGCTACGTTTACACCGAGCGTCCTCACTACTACGTTTACACAGAGCGTCCTCACTACTAAGTTTACACAGAGCGTCCTCACTACTACGTTTACACCGAGCGTCCTCACTGCTACGTTTACACAGAGCGTCCTCACTACTACGTTTACACCGAGCGTCCTCACTACTACGTTTACACAGAGCGTCCTCACTGCTACGTTTACACAGAGCGTCCTCACTGCTACGTTTACACAGAGCGTCCTCAGTACTACGTTTACACAGAGCGTCCTCAGTACTACGTTTACACAGAGCGTCCTCAGTACTACGTTTACACAGAGCGTCCTCACTACTAAGTTTACACAGAGCGTCCTCACTGCTAAGTTTACACAGAGCGTCCTCACTGCTAAGTTTACACAGAGCGTCCTCACTGCTAAGTTTACACAGAGCGTCCTCACTGCTTACTTCACCCTCTAACTGAACCAGATGAAGGATTTTAGTCATCGGGTGAAACAAGCTAAGCTAACGTTAGCATCAGCTCCTCCACAGCTTTAATCTGTGTTTTAATCAGTAGGTCTGTTAGTTTTAGAGAGGAGACCTCTGAGGTGAAAACCTGCTGAACCATGAACCCTGAAGGAACCCTAATGACAGCAATGAAGACTACAACTCCCATGATCCCACGCTGCTTCACCGCGTCGCCAAATTCATTTTTTATTGTGCCAAAAATTCTCCAATTCCAGCTCCTGAATAGTGAATATTTGCTGGTTTTCTCTGTTTTGTATCTCAATGAACAGAGTGAGTTTGTACCTGACGGTGCCTCCTGCTCTCTGGATCCTCCTCCTCTCCTCGTAGATGGTCGGGTTGTGTTCAGTACTCAGAGGAAGAGTCAACAACCTCCTCCGTCCATCTGCTCCGGCCGACGCCTCCATCCGACACAACACCGCCTGGAGACACAGACAGGTCCACCACGTCACCATTAAGGTCTCTAGGTCTACTGAAGGACAGACAGGAGACATAGACAGGTCCACCACGTCACCATGAAGGTCTCTACATCTACTGAAGGACAGGAGACACAGACAGGTCCACCACGTCACCATGAAGGTCTCTACATCTACTGAAGGACAGGAGACACAGACAGGTCCACCACGTCACCATGAAGGTCTCTAGGTCTACTGAAGGACAGACAGGAGACATAGACAGGTCCACCACGTCACCATGAAGGTCTCTACATCTACTGAAGGACAGGAGACACAGACAGGTCCACCACGTCACCATGAAGGTCTCTACATCTACTGAAGGACAGGAGACACAGACAGGTCCACCACGTCACCATGAAGGTCTCTACATCTACTGAAGGACAGGAGACACAGACAGGTCCACCACGTCACCATTAAGGTCTCTAGGTCTACTGAAGGACAGGAGACACAGACAGGTCCACCACGTCACCATTAAGGTCTCTAGGTCTACTGAAGGACAGACAGGAGACACAGACAGGTCCACCACGTCACCATTAAGGTCTCTAGGTCTACTGAAGGACAGGAGACACAGACAGGTCCACCACGTCACCATGAAGGTCTCTAGGTCTACTGAAGGACAGGAGACACAGACAGGTCCACCACGTCACCATTAAGGTCTCTAGGTCTACTGAAGGACAGACAGGAGACACAGACAGGTCCACCACGTCACCATGAAGGTCTCTACATCTACTGAAGGACAGGAGACACAGACAGGTCCACCACGTCACCATGAAGGTCTCTAGGTCTACTGAAGGACAGACAGGAGACACAGACAGGTCCACCACGTCACCATTAAGGTCTCTAGGTCTACTGAAGGACAGGAGACACAGACAGGTCCACCACGTCACCATGAAGGTCTCTAGGTCTACTGAAGGACAGACAGGAGACACAGACAGGTCCACCACGTCACCATTAAGGTCTCTAGGTCTACTGAAGGACAGGAGACACAGACAGGTCCACCACGTCACCATTAAGGTCTCTAGGTCTACTGAAGGACAGACAGGAGACACAGACAGGTCCACCACGTCACCATGAAGGTCTCTACATCTACTGAAGGACAGGAGACACAGACAGGTCCACCACGTCACCATGAAGGTCTCTAGGTCTACTGAAGGACAGACAGGAGACACAGACAGGTCCACCACGTCACCATGAAGGTCTCTAGGTCTACTGAAGGACAGACAGGAGACACAGACAGGTCCACCACGTCACCATGAAGGTCTCTACATCTACTGAAGGACAGGAGACACAGACAGGTCCACCACGTCACCATGAAGGTCTCTAGGTCTACTGAAGGACAGACAGGAGACACAGACAGGTCCACCACGTCACCATTAAGGTCTCTAGGTCTACTGAAGGACAGACAGGAGACACAGACAGGTCCACCACGTCACCATGAAGGTCTCTAGGTCTACTGAAGGACAGACAGGAGACACAGACAGGTCCACCACGTCACCATGAAGGTCTCTAGGTCTACTGAAGGACAGACAGGAGACACAGACAGGTCCACCACGTCACCATTAAGGTCTCTAGGTCTACTGAAGGACAGACAGGAGACACAGACAGGTCCACCACGTCACCATGAAGGTCTCTAGGTCTACTGAAGGACAGGAGACACAGACAGGTCCACCACGTCACCATGAAGGTCTCTAGGTCTACTGAAGGACAGACAGGAGACACAGACAGGTCCACCACGTCACCATTAAGGTCTCTAGGTCTACTGAAGGACAGACAGGAGACACAGACAGGTCCACCACGTCACCATGAAGGTCTCTAGGTCTACTGAAGGACAGGAGACACAGACAGGTCCACCACGTCACCATGAAGGTCTCTAGGTCTACTGAAGGACAGACAGGAGACACAGACAGGTCCACCACGTCACCATTAAGGTCTCTAGGTCTACTGAAGGACAGGAGACACAGACAGGTCCACCACGTCACCATGAAGGTCTCTAGGTCTACTGAAGGACAGACAGGAGACACAGACAGGTCCACCACGTCACCATGAAGGTCTCTAGGTCTACTGAAGGACAGACAGGAGACACAGACAGGTCCACCACGTCACCATGAAGGTCTCTAGGTCTACTGAAGGACAGACAGGAGACAGGTTACCCGGCTGTCTCCCAGGTTGGCCACGTACACCATGTCATCCACCACCAGCACACAGGTGGCCGTGGAGCCATCTTTCCACGCCGGTTTCCTGTTGGACAAGAGACACATGAGACAGACAGACAGACAGACAGAAGTCCATATGACTCCAGCGTCTCCTTCCTGTGACTTCTGAGAGGATGTCTGGACGTGTATTCCTGATTAAAAAGCTTAAATCCGTCTCTAAAAGAAGGACTTTGTTCCTGTGATGTTGTGATGTTTTCATGTGAACTCTTACTGGCTGGACGCCGTCTTCAGAAAGTCTTCATCCGTCTGTCGGAAAGTGTCCAGGAGACATCTCTTGATGAGCGTGTCCATATTCCCTGTTTCTCCTGAAAGAGACGACAAGGTTTCAACCATTAAAGACGCAGCGTTCTGTTCATTCAGTCCGTCGTCTCAAGAGAGAACATTTAAACCGTCTTCAGACCTCCTCCACAGGTCGGCACCAACATGTTTAACATCATCGTGTTTCAGTTGATTAGTTTGTATTAATAACAATGTGACTCGTGGAGTATAAAGTACAACGTTGGCTTCTAAGATGTAGCGTAGTAGAAGTATAAAATAGAACCAAATAGAACATAAAGACACGTGTATACAAATATATTTTAAATCACTTCTTCAAACACATTTCTACAGACTGGCTTTCATATGATGTCGTCGTTTTTCTGTTTAATTTATTTAATTTATTTAATTTATTTAATTTATTTAATTTATTTAATTTATTTAATTTATTTAATTTATTTAATTTATTTAATTTATTTAATTTATTTAATTTATTTAATTTTATTTAATTTAATTTTTGATTTATATATTATTATTTTATTTTTACTGATTGTCTCACTGATCTTTCTGTTATTATTATTATTTCCTTTCTTTTGTTGCTTTGTCTGTCAAAGCACTTTGTAAACTCTGTTTTTAAAGGTGCTATATAAAGAATTATTATTAAAAGGTGTACTGTCCCTTTAAATCTCACCGCTGGGGAACTTCTTGGCCAGAACGTGGTGGAGATGCTCGGCAGCGAATCGGGAGGCTCGAGCTCCTCCGTGACCGTCGAACACGGCGAAGTAGGAAACACGAGACCTGCAAGGAGACAGGAAGGAGGAAACATCAGAGGGAAGACGACTTCCTGTTGATGACGACTTCCTGTTTGGAGGACTTACGCTCGACCCGGCAGAGAGGAAAGATGGCCGCTCATGTCCGGCAGCAGAACGTGAGCGTCCTGCATCTCATCACGCTCACCGCGCCGCGCCGCTACGTAGCCTCTCAGCACCGGGAGGCCTGGTTGACGACACACAAGTCAGTCCCTGAACGCATCATCTCTGCACGTCAGTCCCTGAACGCATCATCTCTGTACGTTAGTCCCTGAACGCATCATCTCTGTACGGTAGTCCCTGTACATACACATCAGTCCCTGACGCATCATCTCTGGAAGTCAGTCCCTGAACGCATCATCTCTGCATCATCTCTGCACGTCAGTCCCTGAACGCATCATCTCTGTACGGTAGTCCCTGAACGCATCATCTCTGTACGGTAGTCCCTGTACATACACATCAGTCCCTGACGCATCATCTCTGCACGTCAGTCCCTGAACGCATCATCTCTGCACGGCAGTCCCTGAACGCATCATCTCTGCACGGCAGTCCCTGAACGCATCATCTCTGCACGTCAGTCCCTGAATGCATCATCTCTGCAAGTCAGTCCTTGAACGCATCATCTCTGCACGTCAGTCCCTGAAGGCATCATCTGTGACGGTTCCCTGCTTGGTTACTTGTTGGTGTGCGTGTGTTCCTTTAAACCAGCAGGTACCTGGAGATTGCTAACTGGAGACACCTGGGCCCGGTGCTCCAGTATCAGGCTCCGCCTTCCTGACAACCTGCGGCGCTCTCCTATCACTCCGTGGAGGAACGAGGACTGCTCATTCGCAACCACCATTTGTAGTTAGACGTCTTGTGTATGTCTAAATAAACTCTTTGCTTTTTGGTCAACTGTCTGCGTCTCCCTGATTAGGTCATGGCTGTCAGAGCCAGGTCGTGACAGTATCATCTCTGTACGTCAGTTCCTGAACGCATCATCTCTGCACGTCAGTCCCTGAACGCATCATCTCTGCACGTCAGTCCCTGAACATACACGGCAGTCCCTGAACGCATCACCTCTGCACGTCAGTCCCTGAACATACACGGCAGTCCCTAAACGCATCATCTCTGCACGTCAGTCCCTGAACGCATCACCTCTGCACGTCAGTCCCTGAACATACACGTCAGTCCCTGAACGCATCATCTCTGTACGTCAGTCCCTGAACGCATCATCTCTGTCAGATTGTACTCAGAGCTGAGAGGGAAAGAGAAACAAACATGGTGGTGAAGAGCTGAAAACCTTCTCTACAAACTCTCTTGACCTCCTCCTCCTCTTTGTTATCACGTGACTCTTCTCTTCTCCGTTTTAGTCTTCTCTCCTCCTCCTCCTCTTCTTCTTCTTCTGTGGTGGCCTGTGGTCGAGCTGTGATCGCTGATGGAACTGGACCTGAAGAAGAATCAAAACCAGCAACAAGAAGCTTCATGACGGAGAGAAAATCCTGGATTTAAAAGTAAAGATGGTTTGTTAACGGTGAAGAGTTTTAAAGCTGAAGTAGAATCAAACAAACCGTCTTTACTTTCCCATTTAATTCTCTATTAAACCTCACTTGATGACAGGAAGTCTCACAAGTTTCAACTAAACCAAGAAGAGCTGAATCTACAAATAATAATAATTGATTCAGTCATTTTTTAAATTTTTAAATATAAATAATTCCCATATTCTTGGATTCCATCGTCTCAAATGAGAAGATTTCCTGCTTTTCTTTGTCTTGTATTAATGTAAGCGTAACGTATTTGGGTATTTGGACATTAGAACTCGTCATAGGGGCGGCCGTGGCTCAATGGGTGGAGAAGGTTCGATCCTTGGCTGCTACGTGTCCTGTGCTGAAGTGTCTCTGAGCAAGACACTGAACCCCTAACTGCTCCCCGGGCGTTTCTCAGCAGCCCACTGTGTTTATGTATACGACAATAAAATCCTAACTTTATTTGGCTCTTTAAACTTGTGATGGACGGTTTTTTATACGTCTCATAGATTAAAATATTAACTGCAGATTAATGGATAATGAAAATAATCAATAGGTGTTATACTACTTTTATGTATATATATTATATTATTTATCATTTATCTTGTCTTGGATTCTTATTTTTACTTTGCGTGGTTTTATATTATATATTTTGTAGAGAGGATGAGATCAAAGATTTACAACAAATAAAGAACTTTAACTTTTAGTTTCATCTCCACTAATGATACTATTGGACCAATCACTAGTCTGGACACGCCCACATCATTACATATTCATTAGGATAAACAGGAAATGGGGTGATAAATAAATAATTATAATGCGTATAAAAAAGGAAAATGCAAAATGAAATGAGCTAGATAAAGATAAGTTATATAATAAATTATGTTTTAATTTATGTAATTAATTAATTAGTGGTAAGAATTGTACTGTTTATTGATATTAAATTACTGGTGTTACTGGTTAATTCGTCCGGACTCACCGGAGCTCTGTGTCGGTTCTGGCAGGTCGTCGAAGAGATCCATTCTGTGAGCTAGCGTTAGCCAACACAGCTAACTAGCCTAGCCCGGAAGGAGCTAACTAGCTAGCGTTAGCTCCGGTGTTAGCCAACACAGCTAACTAGCCTAGCCCGGAAGGAGCTAACTAGCTTTACGCTAGACGGCTACCTACACCTGTACGGCTCAGTGTTCGTGTGTAATATAACAGAGTTTACGGTTTAAGTTTAATTTACCGTTGGTAATTTATCTCCAGAGTGAAATCTAGTTAGCTCTTGTCAAGCTAGCATCAAGTTAGCTTCAACAAGAGCCGGTAGGCAAGGTCATTTCCGGTTGGTAGACAACCTTCAAAATAAAAGCTCTTACTAAAATATAATGAGCAGCGATAGGAACGTCTGAAAACATTACTGCACAGCAGCGGTGGAAATAAACTAAGTACATTTACTCAACTACTGTACTTAAGTACAATTTTGAGGTACTTGTACTTTACTTGAGTATTTCTATTGTCTGCTATTTAATACTTCTACTCCACTACATGTCAGAGGTCAATACTGGAGACTACTTTTTAGTTTACTACATTTATTTATATATATTTGTTTATATATATTTATTTATATTTATATATATATTTATATATATTTATTTATATTAGTTACTTTGTAGCTTCAGAGTTTAATTAAAATTTTAATACATTAAAATATTAAGATATTAAATCAGGCTTTATTGATCCCCAGTGGGGAATTTAAAAGAAACACCCAGAAATATGTTAAGTAATATATAAAATATAACAAATGCTAACAATATAAACTTAAATTAACATGAGCTACAACATTAAAGTGATGATTTAATAAAACAAAACAACTTTTCTAATCATTTGAAAATCATGTTTTATTCCAAAAGCATTAAATCTACAAAATCAGATAACAGCAAAATAACAAACAACAAAATAAAAGCCCTGAACATTAAAACGTCTTTGAACAACAAAATAAAAGCCCTGAACATTAAAACGTCGTTGAACAACAAAATAAAAGTCCTGAACATTAAAATGTAAAAAACAATTAAAGCTGCGAGCAGCGATGAACGGGCCCGCGCATCCTCCCGCACGTCGGGGGTGCCGGCGGGACTCGGACCGTCGGACAACGCTCCCGCGAGTCTGATGTTTTTTTCCCGCGTGGACCGCCTGATGCTGGAAATGATGCTTTGCAGATAGTCCTCTATATCAAGTGTAAACCACATTTTGTAAAAGTCATGTAAATCGGAATCTGTTTGTCAGAAAACGCAGATTTCCTTTGGCCAGCAGGTGGCGCTGTGAGTATTAGTGAAAATGAGCTTGTACACATCCTCAGGCCATGAGTGTCATCAAGCATAGGACGTTTGGGACCGTTTGGAACAAGTCCAGCTGAGTTACATCAGCTTTTTTCATGGGGAATCACGTAAAGTAGCCGCCCGCTACGGCTAAGCCGTTCCGTCAAACGTAAAGCTTTTGATAACTTTTAATCACAACGGTCTTGAGATTGTACTGACACAATTTGAAGAGGATCTGATGAAGTCCCTAGGAGGAGTTCGTTAAAGTATAGCGCCTAGAAATAGGCCAAAATCTATGGAAAAATGACAAATCAAAATGGCTGACTTCCGGTACTGTTTAGAGCATGGTCCCAAGATACTTTCTTTTAAGTCTTCACGAGTTACATGTGCCTACCAAGTTTCATTATTGTACCTGAAACGTAGCGCTGGGGCTGCTCTTTTGAAATATTGTAGGGGGCGCTATGGAGGCAATTTCGAATGGCCAAGCCAAAAACCCATATAACATATGTCTTCCCATGACTTATGACACATGTACAAAGTTTCATGAGTTTTTGAGCATCTCAAGCCACTGAACCATCAGCTTCTTTTTCATGGCGAATGATGCGTAGCCACGGCAACAGCGTTCAACAAAAAGTCACAATATTCATGATTCATGAGTTCGTTAAAGTACAAAGGCTGAAAACTGCGAAAAGTGACAAAAAAGCACAACATGGGGGGATTACTGTAGCGCCCCCTAGTGGTTGAATGAAATGAAAATCTCAGGGTATGTTACAGGATGCAATTTGCACATATGCTGCAAATTTGTTGATTTTAGGACAAACGGTTGAGAAGTTATGTGTATTGATATATAAGCCACGCCCCTAAGAAGTTCATTGGTCCATATCTTGTAAACGCCAAGAGATATCAGAAAGCTTTTGATAAATTGTAATGACGTAGATCCAATAATGATCCAGAGTACATTTTGTAGCAATCTGACCCAGCGTGTAGGAGGAGTTTGCAAAAATGTGTTTTTCACAAAATTCAAAATGGCGGAAAATCTAAGTGGGCGGAGTTTAGGGGTCTGAGAGGCTTTTTTGTAGAGCTAGAGGAGTTGGACATGTGTGTTGAATTTCAAGTAAATCGGAAATACTGGCTGAGCAGCCTCGCCGGTCCAACTGGTAGGGGGCGCTAGAGAGACATTTTATTACACACAAATATGCAACCTATATCAGAGGGCTATAT
>JAVDOI010000348.1:55000-70000 GCA_032191485.1 Leptoclinus maculatus
CTAACAGGATCGTAAAAGAAAAGGTCTCGTAAACAGTATAAAGGTATATAGCAATAAAAGAAGTGGTGTTGTAATAATTAAAATATATTGTAATAATAAGAAAAGATCTTTTAATTAAAATATATTGTTATAAGAAGACAGTCATCGTAATTAAAAGAAAAAGTCTTGTACTTACGAGAAAATATCCACCATAAATATTTTGTAAGAATAAATATAGCAATAAATAGAAAAAGTGTCATAATTAAAATATATCGTAGTTAAAAGAAAAGATCCTCTTATTAAAAGATATTGTTATAAGAACAAAATATCATAATTCGAAGAATCTTATAACTACAAAGTACAGATCTGGTAAAGATCTGTACTGATCGTGGAGTGCAGCGTTAAAAGTCTTCAAGAGGCCTTCAGGTGAGTGTACCTGGGATCTGTTTGGCCCAGCCAATCAGAACCAGCAGCTCCCGGTTCAGGAGGTCACAGAGGGTCAGAAGGTTCTGCAGGCTGCAGTCATTGGTCGAATCGTCCTGATTGGCAGCCAGTGGGGCGGGCTCTGTCAGCAGCAAATGAGAAACCACCTTGTTTCCTAAAAAGACAGGCGACGGTTAATAAAACATGAACGTTGAGTTGAGCTAATAAGTGAAGTTAACGTTGGAGCTTGATGAGTGAACTCACTGCTGCTCACTGGGTGACTGTACGGAGCTTTACTGTAAAAACACAGTCCTGTCTCCACACGCCTCTTGTACTTCTGTCGGCCTCCTCTCACTCGGTCCATACGAACTCCTGCAACACAGAGACACACAATACTGAATGAGACACAAATACTACAACTATGGAGTAGTAAAGTCAACTGTGACTTTTATAGACTACAAATAGTCTCTTTGTAGCAATTTTAAGTCTCTTTGTGGTAATTTTGTGTCTCTTTAGGGTCATTTTTCGTCTCTTTGTAGTTATTTTGTGTATCTTTGTAGTTGTTTTGTGTCTCTTTGTGTCTCTTTGTGGTCTCTTTGTGTCTCTTTTGTAGTTGTTTTGTGTCTTTGTGTCTCTTCTTGTCTCTTTGTGGTCATTTAGTGTCTCTTTGTATTCGTTTTGTGTCTCTTTTGTAGTTGTTTTGTGTTTTTGTGTCTCTTTGTGGTTGTTTTGTGTCTCTTTGTGGTTGTTTTGTGTCTTTGTGTCTCTTTGTGGTTGTTTTGTGTCTTAGTGTCTCTTTGTGGTCGTTTAGTGTCTCTTTGTGGTTGTTTTGTGTCTCTTTGTGGTTGTTTTGTGTCTTAGTGTCTCTTTGTGGTCGTTTAGTGTCTCTTTGTGGTTGTTTTGTGTCTCTTTGTAGTTGTTTTGTGTCTTTGTGGTTGTTTTGTGTCTCTTTGTGGTTGTTTTGTGTCTCTTTGTGGTTGTTTTGTGTCTCTTTGTAGTTGTTTTGTGTCTCTTTGTAGTTGTTTTGTGTCTCTTTGTGGTTGTTTTGTGTCTCTTTGTGGTTGTTTTGTGTCTCTTTGTAGTTGTTTTGTGTCTTTGTGTCTCTTTGTGTCTCTTTGTGGTTGTTTTGTGTCTCTTTGTGGTTGTTTTGTGTCTCTTTGTGGTCTTTAATTTAACTGATCTCTGTAACTTTCTGATAACAAACGAGGCTCAACAACACTGCAAAGGCTCATGGGAAGCCTCCCTGACAGACAGACGGACAGATGGACGTGACGCACCCTCCCTCATCATCCCGGCCTGGAGACATTTGTGGAAGCGACAGGCCTGACAGGCTTTCCTCCTCCGCTTGGTGATCTCACACTCGCTCACCAGCGGACAGCTGTACTCGATGTTCCCTAGGTAACCACAAACAGGAAGGTCAATGACATCACATCCTCTCTCAATGAGCCTGGAGTAGAAATACTCTGTTCCTCTGTTCCTCTGGTCTGAACCCAGCTGATGTGTGAGCTCACAGCTTCACACACTAATCAACAGCGGCTGCTGCCGTATTGATCAGCTCCGCCTGTTAATTCCTCTTATTGATCACCACCTTGTATGGTCCTCTTGAAGAACGCCTTGCAGGCCTCGCAGGACGCCACGCCGTAGTGATACCCGGAGGCAAAGTCACCGCACACCAGGCAGAGCCTCTTGGGCCCCACGGCCCCCATGGGGGTCAAGTAGTCCCCCCTCAGGATGGAGTCCACCTGTAGAGAGGAGGCACAATAATAATAATAATAATAACTTTATTTATTCTTTAAAAACAGAGTTTACAAAGTTACTCTTAAAAAACACTAATGTATGAAGTATTTTATCAGTAAATCATATCCGGAGCTCCACAGAGGGGGCTGTAGGAGGAGGAGGACAAACATACAAACATATATGTTTATATGTTTGTATGTTTATACGTTTATATTTCATGTGGTTTTTATCAAACAAACTGGAGGAAACAGTGACATTGTTGGGGACTATTTTCAGCGGTGGATGAATCCACATTTCTACTTTCAACTTTATTCACCTGTGCTGAAAACGAATCTGAGGAAAAACACACGGAGGCCTCCGACACCGCTGTGCCGCCCCCGCCGCTTCCACCGCTGGAAGTAGATCCGGTCGGGGAGTCGGGCTCCGGAGCTCCACAGAGGGGGCTGTAGGAGGAGGAGGAGGAGGAGGAGGAGGAGGAGGAGGCCGGGCTGGGGAGGAGGAAGGCCCGGTGTGAGGGGCTGAGAGAGGAGTCCAGGGGGGAGGACAGGAGGAAGGAGGCCGGAGACTGAGCTTCATCAGCGGGGGAGGAGGAGGAGGAGGAGGAAGAGGAGGAGGAGTCCAAGAGGCTGAAGAGGAACAAGAGTGTGAGATTAAACAGCTGGAGTTCACCAATCAGCAGCAGGGATGGAGACATGAAATCAAAGAGAGATTGATTGTATCTTCATGTTGTGACACAATTAAATCAAAGATGTTTTGAGTCACAGGTGGTTTAATGCTCATAAAGCTGAGGGGACGGTTTCCACGTCTAAATCTAATAAATAAAGGACTCAGTTAGACCTCGATCCTGGACTTATTTGGGAAGCAGAGGTTCTGACCACTAGGAGAGCTGTGGAGCAATATTTTGAGGATCCTCTTTTGTCGCCACATAGACGTGATTTATCATCTGACGTCTATCAGCAGGACGACATCATCTGTCTGTGTTCATAATAAATCTGTTTTCAAAAGGTGGAAGAAGAACTCAGATCTTTTATTCAAGTAAAAGTACAAATACACAGCGTAAAAACACTCAGTTTCAAGTAAAACTCCTGCATTCAAAGTTTTGTATCAGCATCAAAATATACTGAATACTACTTATAAAGTAACAACAGTAAAAGTACTGATGATGCAGAATAATACTTAGTCTGTTCTGTGATGTTGAGGTTTGTTGTGTTCAGAGAAAAATCATGATTTGATTTAAATGACGTCTTTGTCGGCAGATAAAGAGAAAACTAGAAGCAAGTTACAGGACTTAAAACGTGAAAAATTATATATGTTATATATACGTTTATTTGTTTATACGTTTATATATTTGTACGTTTATACGTTTATATGTTTGTACGTTTATACGTTTGTACGTTTATATGTTTGTACGTTTATACGTTTGTACATTTATACGTTTGCACGTTTGCACGTTTTTACGTTTATATGTTTATACGTTTATATTTTTGTACGTTTATATATTTGTACGTTTATACGTTTATACGTTTATATGTTTGTACGTTTATACGTTTATATGTTTGTACGTTTATATGTTTATATGTTTGTACGTTTATACGTTTATATATTTGTACGGTTATACGTTTATACGTTTATATGTTTGTACGTTTATACGTTTATACGTTTATATGTTTGTACGTTTATATGTTTATATGTTTGTACGTTTATACGTTTATATATTTGTATGTTTATACGTTTATATGTTTGTACGTTTATACGTTTATATGTTTGTACGTTTATATGTTTATATATTTATACGTTTGTATGTTTATATGTTTGTACGTTTATATGTTTGTACGTTTGTATGTTTATATGTTTGTATGTTTATACGTTTATATTTTTGTACGTTTGTATGTTTATATGTTTGTATGTTTATACGTTTATATTTTTGTACGTTTGTATGTTTATATTTTTGTATGTTTATACGTTTATATTTCAGCAGGTGTAACCGTCTATATATTTCTGTGGAAAGTAACAAAGTACATTTACTCAAGTACTTTACTTAAGTAGAATTCTCAGGTATACTTGTACTTAAGTATTCCCATTTAGTGCTACTTTATACTTCTACTTTACTACATCTCAGAGGGAAATATTGTAATTTTTATTTTTTTAAAAGCTTCAGTTACTTTACAACAATTATCAATATAAATTATTCATCAACTAATAAATGATGTATTATTATAGATTAAACTACCAGCAGTATTTAAAGTCATTAAAATGAGCTCCACCTTTAAAGTGATGAACACATGAATGCATCAATAATTAAAATATATATTATTCTGCATAATGAGTACTTTTGGTACAGTAAGTATATTTTGATGCTAATACTTTGAGTATTTCTACACTGTGGTATTGATACTAAAGTAAATGTAAATTAGTAGTGAAAGTGGTACTGTGTGTACTTTATAATATTAGTACTACAGTATAGTAGACTGTAGTACTATAGTATTAGTACTACCTTCTAATAATAGGAAACTAGAAACATGAGAAATGAATCTAAAGGTAAAACCAAACAATGTTCACTTCATGTTTTTGGATTATTAATTGTAGTTTATTATAGTTCACTTCTTTTTTTATAAAAAGGTGTTTCATTTTTCTTTATCAAACGTTAATATGTTCTTTGTGGTTCTTTAAAGTTATTTTCCTGATTTATTTTAATGTTTAAAAAGTTTTATGTTGCTCTTCAAAGAACATTTAAGGATCTAAAATATTTAGTTATATATTATATTTATAGTTATATTAAAAAACAAAAAACATTTACAGCTGATACATCATCATCATCATCATCATCATCAGATATTTTAAACTCCAAAGATTCAGCATGAGTCCAATAATAATAATAATAATAATAATAATAATAATAATAATAATAATAATAATAATAATAATAACAGTAATAATAATAATAATAACAGTAATAATAATAGTAATACAATGTATTTGTATAGCGCTTTAAAAGGTACTCAAAGACACTTTACATGGTAAAAACAGAAACAATAGAAGCAATAGCAATACAAACAAAATAAAGTACTACAAAAGTACTACCTCTAAAACGTCCACTACTCTAAAAGTACTTAGTACTACTGAAACTCCTCCTGGACTTTATATACAACACAAAAACATGAGTAAAGTTGTAGTATTTAGTTTCTCACCGCTGTGGACTAATGAAGTGATAGTCGTCTGTCAGGCAGAAGTCCGTCAGCTCCATCCTGATCCTGATCCTGAACCTGATCCCAGACCAGATCCAACACAGTCCGACTAATCCAACAGACCAGTATTAAAGCTGTTTCAGCGGTGCGTTCACACGCTCAGCTTCCAGTCAGTACAAATTCTGAAGGTGCTTAAAGGTCAAAAGACAAAAGTGGAAAATAAATAATAAAAATAATAATAATTGACCTCTGACCTCGTGTCTCCTGCAGAGACAAAGACGGACGGACATCTGAATCTCGGCGGTGTCTCCTCTCATATTTATCTGTCTTATCTGAAGGGGCGGAGCCCGGAGGATCAGCCAATCAGCGAGCAGCATCCCCGGTCTTCATCTTCTATCATCTCTATTGATTAGGACGGTGACAGATGTAGGCCACGTTTTATATCATAATCAATAAGAGAGAACCGCTGATCTGCAAACAGTTTGACTTTGTGTGATTTTAGAACAACATGAAATATTTCAAGTTGACTGAGAGCCTCATTATTATCATAATAATTAATATAGAACGAGTTCAGACGTAACAAAACATCCGATGAGAAAACTTCTTCTCCATAGAAACACGTTAGAAAACAATACATAATAATACAAATAATAATAATAATAAAAACTATTTAAGAAAGTAATCTTGGGTAGAAAATAAAACATAAAAAATGTGTTCGGAACAGAGACAATGAGAAAGAGGATTAACAAACACACACACCTCATGGTCAGTGTGTGTGTGTGTGTGTGTGAGAGGATGCTGAAGCAGCAAGACGTAGCAATAAAACACACACACACACACACACACACACACACACACACACACACACACACACACACACACACACACACACACACACACACACACACACACACACACACACACACACACAGAGTCCTTATCCTAATAGTCTCACCTACATCTACTGTTTCATAAGAGCTACAGAACCAGACCTGTCTGTCTGTCTCTCTGTCTGTCTGTCTGTCTGTCTGTCTGTCTGTCTCTGTCTGTCTGTCTCCCCGATTAATAATCTCAACGATCCAGAACCAGCCGGCCTATTTCACCAATGATTGATTGATTGATTGATTGATTGATTGATTGATTGATTATGGATTTATTTTGAAGTGTACTTGTTATCTACATATTATAAACATATCCTGTCTCCACAAAAATCCGCAGAGTGTGCAGCGATTGGTCAGTGGGCGAGCACGTGACTATCGTCAAACGAAACTTAACAGCAGAGGCTTAGTCGTGTTGTGAATCACATCACGTGATGCAGCTCAGCCAATCAAATATGGGCATTCTGACAAGCTTCCTGACTCGAGTACCACACACCGTGACACAGGGGGCTGAGATCACAGAGCAGTACGTTTAATGTTCGGGTTGTGAAAGTAAAATCATAAGACGGTCTCCTGAAGAGATGAATGGGCCGCGGCTTGTCATTAAGGGATGATGGTGGGTCCCACAGCCAGACCAGCTGAGAACCACTGTCCTTCATGAGCACAGAGAACATTATGTTTTCCTGAATTTAAGCTTCTGCAACGGTTTAATACGAGTAGTACATAGTTACAGCCTTAGAAACGAATAATAGCTGTGGTGCCATCATGTGGTTATAAGGTGGTATTTCAGCTGCATGACAGCAGTGAAGGCCTGGGTATGAAATGCACGGCCCACCACTGATATTTATATATATATATATATATATATATATATATATATATATATATATATATATAAACAGATGTATAACAAGAAAATCTCTCTATTTTATCTCTGATATCAAAATGAACTTGTGGAAAAAATCAATGTTGCAAATTTGGAGAAACAATTCACCGTTTCAGATTTATGCCACATTTTTTTTTTTACTTTATAACTTGATGTCTGGGCATCTTTTATTAATACGTTATTTTTATTATCTAAGCTCCTCCTTCTCTTTGGTCATTTATTCAGACGACAGATTATTTCAGTAAGTAATAAAACCTCAATTAAAAAAACGTGTCCTGTGTGTTCTCTTTGGGCTGAGAATGAATTTCTGAGATTCAGATTTAATCATTTTATATCAAACTACTGCAGAGCTGAAAGATCTGATTGTTATTAAAGTACTGATGTGTGTTCTAGTACTACAGATGATAACATCATGAGGAAACCGTTGGAACCAGAAGCTTGTTGGACTCATTTCATGAGTGAAGCAGTGAGATAATCTGAGTAAAAATATCCGGAGATAAACGGAGCAAATCCCCGACGGCGTTCCCACCAGCTGACCCACTCACCTGGATCAGATCTGGATCAGATCTGGATCAGATCTGGGTCAGATCTGGATCAGATCTGGGTCAACAGCGCCTTCACCTCTCAGCACCTCGACTCTCTGCAGGACTCGAACACACGACATCATTCAAAGGGGCAAAGGTGCCTCTATTCAATATTACTCTTACAACATCAATATAATTCAAAATTAGGTAAAATACTTAAACTCAAGCAACATCACGTTCATTAATTACCAATTAATACCACAGTGTCGAAAAACTCTTAAGAGTACAACATTTTAGCATCAAAATATACTTAAAGTACCAAAAGTAAAAGTTTAATAATATATACTATGTTACTGTATTATACAAATTGATGACTTTATATATTGCTGGTAGTTTAATCTGTAATAATACATCATTTCATAGTTTATTATATATTTTTTAATAATAATCTGAAAAGAAACTATATTGTCAGATAAAGTAACACAGTTACAGTATTGTAACCCTGGTTCTATGAGTGCAGGCTCTTTCTAATAAATGATGACTTTTAGACTGATGTTTGGATCACACAATTTGGAAACGATCCTATGTACTAGCATAATATATTACTAACAATATTAGTGTAGCGTGTAGAGTGACACTGTGTACAAATACAAAACAAAAGTGTGCAGCATTCAAATATTAATCTCAATATAATTTTTCTATTTTAGTTTCCATCAGACTCCATCAGGTGTTGGTATCACTTTTTATACACTTTGTATTTTAGTTTTACTTTATTTATTTACTTACTATTATTGCTATTGTGTTCTATTTTGCAGTGGTGTTTTTGCATTATTTATTTTACACTTATTAATGGTTATTTATTTGCTCATATATGTTTATGTTTATATTTACATTCCGTTGTTTTTTATTGTGTGTGTGTGTGTTGAATGAGGATACCTGCAGTGGAAGTGAAAGCTGATATTCCGCTGGCTCACAGTTTCAGCCTCAGTACTGGGTGAACCTCGTAATGCCATTAATGCTGTGTGTGTGTGTGTGTGTGTGTGTGTGTGTGTGTGTGTGTGTGTGTGTGTGTGTGTGTGGATGGATTGGCCTATAATAAGTGGCTTACAGACCTGGATCTACATAAACAGAGCAGGCATTAAGGTTATGGAGCCAGGTGGAGGATCAGAGACGATTAACACGAGAAGTGACTCAACAACCACCAACAGTACACAAGGTTAGCTGGTTAGCAACATGCTAGTGGAGATTCCCAGTGGAGGAATGTAACTAAATACATTTACTCAAGTACTGAACTCAAGTACAAATACAAAGTACCTGTACTTTACTTGAGAATTTCAATTTATACTTCTCTTCCACTTCATCTCAGAGGTACATATTGTACTTTTTACTGTACTAGATCTCAGAGGTACATATTGTACTTTTTACTGTACTACATCTCAGAGGTACATATTGTACTTTTTACTGTACTAGATCTCAGAGGTACATATTGTACTTTTTACTGTACTAGATCTCAGAGGTACATATTGTACTTTTTACTGTACTACATCTCAGAGGTACATATTGTACTTTTTACTGTACTACATCTCAGAGGTACATATTGTACTTTTTACTGTAGTACACAGTATTTCCTAATCTGATCAGACAAATAACACAAACAACAGGTTTCAGTAAAGTTTGTGCAAATATATTTTAATTTCTTGTCATACAAACAACAATTTGAAAAAGTGAATCAACCATAAAAATGAACAAATAAAAAAGAGACTGAAACAATGTACAAAACATCCTGTGTGACTCAAAAGGTCTCTGGCAGGTACAGTGCATGTTATACATGTTCAGCTTGTTAACTACATCAGAAAGTTAATGATAAAAACACAATAAACGCGCAAACAGCTGCATCCATTTTGGTAACAATACAACAGGATTATTGTGAATTATTATATACACAATATGACTGAATGCAGTTTCCAGAACATTCAGGAGTGGAAGCTGCAGGTTCTCAACAAATATAAAAATACAGACAAGTCAGTAATTAATCAATGCATTTAGGATTTATAAAAGTTTATCAGGAAATCAATCAAATCTAAGCGTATTCTATATTTTTCCTTAACAAATCTCATGTCCAGATCAAAACCAACCTACTAAAGTAAATATATATTTTTATCAGTAATTCAGTTAGTTTTCATTAAACAATCCGGAGAAGAGAGACTTTGTTGGGGACTATTTTCAGCGGCGGATGAATCCCTGTTTGGTGCTCTAGTGAGTGTTTGTATGTGTGATTGAGTCAAAATGAACTAGAGTGTGATGATGATGATGGTGATGAAGGAACAACAGTGAGAGCCATTGATGAGTTTTAATGGAGATCAATGGCTCTGAGGAAGAAGACGCATGAAATACTTACATATAGCTTTAAATCTGCACATGAGATTAGTTAAATATAATTCAAACTTGTTGTGAAACCTGATTGTTATATTTCCCAAGAGATTGTTTTCTATGTTCAGTAACATTCAGGATGTCGTTTACAGAAATAATCAAGATGGAGAACAAAACACTTGTGACGTCTTTGATATTTTCAGACAAAGTCTTTAAATTGAACTGTTGTAAAGCAAACAAACTAACATCTAAATGTAATCAAGTGAATTCATATTTTATCCAACAGAAGCTTGTTTATTAGCCAATAACAGCTAACAGCTAGTATTCAATAATTAAAATGTCCATTTCCCTGCAGAGTCACTTTATGTCAGTAACATAGGACGCTGGGTACAAACGGATGAGCCCTGAATATGCTGGCTCAGCTCATAAGCTAACAGCTAGCGGATACATAAGCCTTAGCTGTTAGCTTCTAGCTAGCGGATGGCTTTATGACTAATGGAGGTGGAGTGTGCTGGAAATAATCTTCATAACAAACTGTAGTTTCTACACGAGGAACAACAAAGACGCTAGTCACTGTTTGGTAGCTAACGCTAAACATCGTCACGTTAGCATAGCCTTTCTGTTGTTTTGCCAATTGGACTGCTAACATGCTAACGCTAGCACATGT
Organism: Leptoclinus maculatus; assembly: GCA_032191485.1. Classification (NCBI taxonomy): domain Eukaryota; kingdom Metazoa; phylum Chordata; class Actinopteri; order Perciformes; family Stichaeidae; genus Leptoclinus; species Leptoclinus maculatus. The sequence continues at coordinate 65,650 of JAVDOI010000348.1, forward strand.
ATTTACTTTATATTCATTCATATTTCTAATGTTTTACAATATTTTCTTTTTGTTTTAAGTCCGTAGTCCTTTGATTGTTTGATTTATTGAACAGATTGGTGTAAATATTGAACCTGGTGTGTTTACATATTCATATATACGTATATATATACTGTATATATATATATATATATATATATATAGCTGAAGATATTATGATTATAGTTGTGATATTTTGTGACGGTTGGACAGAGATCTTTAAGATGTTTTAATGTCGTTCCTTCCGTTTTCTTTTCAGATAAAAAGTAAAGCTGTTGTTTCTTAAACTCAGTGTTTCTCTGCTTTAGTTACACACAACTGTGTTTTCTTCTTCCGCAGCTCGAAAAGAACCCGACTAGACATTTCCTGATTAAAAGCATAAAGATGGACTGTGGCACAGATCTGGTCTGGACTCAAACTTCTTCTGGTTTGATGAGACTGGGACCAACAGATGGTTTATTAAAGTGACTGTACATATAATGAACTACTACTCATAATGAATTCACTCAACAGTGGATTCAGGGTTAAGTTACTTGTTGAGTTGCTTCAAGTCAAACTGAACATGAATCACTAATCTATCATCGCTGTTTGTTTTTACTTATTTGGTTGAAATTGTTTTCACCAAACAGAAAACATTTTCATTTAATTCATCTAGCTAGCTAGTTAGCATAGCCTGCTAGCTTCCACTTTCCAGGTGAAATACCAACATAAAAGCACTTTTATTATTTGAATATTTAAATAAAAACAAATGAATATTGAAAATATTGAAATATTCAACATATTTGATTTAAGTTAATATGATATATAATATATAAGTAACTGAGGTTGAGACGTTTGTTTCATATGTTGAGTAAATGTGTGTGGTTTGTGTTTTGTATCCTTTTGAATAATAAAGAAATGTGAACAATAACTGTCGTTATATTTCCTTAGACAAAATATGAGGAGGTTTCATGTTTCAGCAAGAGGTTCATGTGTCACTTTATTAAACCACCAGTTGGTCCTGGTCCCAGTCTGTCATGTTTGTTACAATAAAAAGTGATGTTAAAAGTTAAACTACGTTCCCCGACTGACAGACAGAGAGAGAAGAGGACTTTTATGAGAAGCTAACACGGTGTGTTGACTTGGTCTTTAATGGAGTAAACTGGTGGAACTGGTGCCCAGTCTGGCCTTCAGTGCATCGAGAGTACGTTAGCCCAGTTTGTCAAATCTGGTTCTATAGTAAAGCCAGTTTAGTGTTATCTAGTCCAGCCCAGTCTGCCGTCGTGTGGTCCAGTCTCAATCGTCTAGACCAGTTTGTGCTGGTCTAGACTAGTCCGGTCCGGTCTAGGCGGCCACACAGTGGTTGGGTCTGCGGGACATGACGTATCCTCTCCTGCAGACGCAGCGGAACGAGCCGTCGGTGTTCACACAGCGAGCGTTCACACAGGAGAAGTCCACGGAGACCTCACACTCGTTTAGATCTGCACACACACACACACACACACACACACACACACACACACACACACACACACACACACACACACACACACACACACAGGTTAGTTAGTGAGTAGGTAAGTAAGCTAGTAACGAGTTAGTTAGTAAGTTATTAATCTAGTAATCTAGTAAGTAAGTTTGTTAGTTAGTTAACTAGTTAGTTAGTAAGTTAGTGGAGCTGATTACAAATATAAATAAATATATAAAGCATAACAGCTAATTCTCTTTTGTTCAGAAATACATAAATAAATAACATTTATTAACGTTTATTAACAATAATAATAATACATGATCCCAGGTGTGTTTTCTTGTGAGTAGAGATCATGTTAACTTCTCATAACCTCTTTATGAATACATTAATATCTCAGCTCACCTGTACAGGTCATGGAGGTCATGTCCAGCTCGTATCCTTGGTAACAGTCACAGGTGTAACCCTCGGCAACGCGAATACACCTGCCGTTCTCACAGCCGTGAAGTATCCCACAATCCTCTGCTGCACTGAGGCCGGCATACGACTCATAGCGTCCTGAGAGAAGAAGAGAAGAGACAAGAGAAGAAGAAGGAGGAGACAAACAAATATTACATTTTATGTTAATAACTTAATAACCTGCAACAACATACTGGCGGTAAACACGCAGTAAACGATGGATTCCTTCCTCTTCCTGGGCTCCATCATAACCCAGGACCTCAAGAGGGAGCTGAACATCAGCTCCCTCTTGAGTCCCACATTTCCCTGTTATTAGTTGGAAATGCTCGTAGAATAAAGAGTAAACACTCACTCTCATAGACCCTCCTCGGTGCTCCTCCTCCTCTGCTCCTCTCAGTGAAGGGGGGTCCCGGCCTCCACCCCACCACCTCCTCCTGCTGCTGGTGCTGCTCCACCTGGTAGGGGGCTCCGGGCAGCGGGGCCAGGCTGAGAGGAGGACCGTCGGGTCTGGACGGAGGAGGCCGAGCACCGAACGCCCTATCGGCCCTCGGGTCAGGAGGGAGGAGGAAGGATGGGGGCCTGGGGGGGGAGACGTCGGGGGGGGAGAAGTCTCCTTCAGAGTAGAAACCAGTGCTGAGGGACAGAGGGACAGACAGAGGGACAGACAGAGGGACAGAGGACAGAGGGGCGGACAGAGGGACGGACAGAGGACAGAGGGACGGACAGAGGGACGGACAGAGAGACGGACAGAGAGACGGACAGAGGGACGGACAGAGAGACGGACAGAGGGACGGACAGAGAGACGGACAGAGAGACGGACAGAGAGACGGACAGAGGGACGGACAGAGAGACGGACAGAGAGACGGACAGAGAGACGGACAGAGGGGCGGACAGAGGGACGGACAGAGAGACGGACAGAGAGACGGACAGAGAGACGGACAGAGGGGCGGACAGAGGACAGAGGGACGGACAGATGGACGGACAGAGGGGCAGACAGAGGACAGAGGGGCGGACAGAGGACAGAGGGGCGGACAGAGAGACAGAGGGGCGGACAGAGAGACAGAGGGGCGGACAGAGAGACGGACAGAGGGGCAGACAGAGGACAGAGGGGCGGACAGAGGACAGAGGGACGGACAGAGGGACAGAGGGGCGGACAGAGAGACAGAGGGGCGGACAGAGGGACAGAGGGGCGGACAGAGGGACAGAGGGGCGGACAGAGAGACAGAGGGACGGACAGAGAGACAGAGGGGCGGACAGAGGGACGGACAGAGGGGCAGACAGAGGACAGAGGGACGGACAGAGGGACAGAGGGGCGGACAGAGAGACAGAGGGGCGGACAGAGAGACAGAGGGGCGGACAGAGGGACGGACAGAGGGGCGGACAGAGGGGCGGACAGAGAGACATGAGACTGATGTTAAAGATGAACAACAATATCAGTGTGATAAAAATCTAAATTTATTTTATTTATATTTGTTGGGAACGTAAAGGAGCGTGTTTGAGTTATCAGCAAATATGAAAAACTCAATAATTGACATCAATAGAATTATTAATATACATAAGATTATTAACAATTATTAATAATAACGGGGCACCACCTTGAGAACAGGGACCAATAACCTAAGTCTAAACTAAGTCTCATGATTAGTGTACTATTACACATTCAGAGTGAAAGTGAAGGTTTGATATCAGCTGTTATCACAATACACATGAACACAGTAATCACAGACGGCTGCTCTTTAAAGTACAACAGAGTTCATTAAGTTCAATAATAATGATCTAGTCAACTAATATCTAAACAACAACTACTATACAATTATGATTATCTAACATCAACAATCTGTGGTGAGAGAGTGTGTGTGTGTGTGTGTGTGTGTGTTGAAGAAGTACTACCTGAGCCGTCCACTCAGCACTTATTGTATTTATACTAGTTTGTTGCACTCATTACATTCGTTTGTTTCTGGACATTTGCTCTGGTTTATGTTCTTAGATGCTCGTTTAAAGGAGATGCACTCATGACTTCTGGTGACTAGTAGTTCTCTTGAATACACTTACTGTAATGTAATGTGTGTGTGTGTGTGTGTGTGTGTGTGTGTGTGTGTGTGTGTGAAGGGGGGGGAGAAGGCAGATCCTCAGATGGGACACAACACGGTTACAGCAGTATGAAATACAACCGTAGTTTCTAAACAGCACTAACGGAGGTCAACAACAATAGAGTAATAAACACAATGACCTCACTCTGCCCAGACACCGAGCTAACCCTCTTAATGGTCGACGTGGTCCTTCTGCGTTTCTTGGTTAAACTCAGGCTGTGCGGCTCCCAGCTGTGCGTGATGAACTCGGATATTAAGGATCCTTCTTCCTTATATCCGGCACAAAGTTAAGGTCACGGGGAGACACCGGGGCACAGAAGGTATCTTCTCTGCCTCA
>JAVDOI010000348.1:75000-78969 GCA_032191485.1 Leptoclinus maculatus
CTGTAGCTGAGAGCTCCAGGTCCAGTATTCACGTATCCTCTCCCACTAGGACACAGAGACTGCAAACAGGGGCTGAAACACAAAGACACAGAGACATAGAGACACAGAGACAGAGAGACACAGGAGACACAGAGACATAGAGACATAAGACAGAGAGACAGAGAGACACAGAGACACCAGAGACACAGAGACACAGAGACACAGAGACACAGAGACACAGAGACAGAGAGACGAGAGAGTGACACAGAGACAGAGAGACAGAGAGACACAGAGACATAGAGACATAGAGACAGAGAGACATAGGAGACACAGAGACACAGGATGAGACATAGAGACATAGAGACAGAGAGACACAGAGACAGAGAGACATAGAGACACAGAGACACAGAGAGACATAGAGACATAGAGACAGAGAGACATAGAGACACAGAGACATAGAGACATAGAGACAGAGAGAACATAGAGACATAGAGACAGAGAGACATAGAGACACAGAGACACAAGAGAGACCATAGAGACATAGAGAGACACAGAGACACAGAGAGACATAGAGACCATAGAGACATAGAGACAGAGAGACAGAGAGACACAGAGACATAGAGACATAAGACATAGAGACAGAGAGACATAGAGACAGAGAGACAGAGAGACATAGAGACACAGAGACAGAGAGACACAGAGAGACAGAGAGACACTTCAATGAGACGGAGACACAACACCCTGGAGGCTTCCTGTCCTCACTGCTGTCTGTGGGGGGGCAGCTGTTCCTCACCTGTATCTGTGGTACTGACTACCTGTCTCACCTTATTCTTGGTACGACTACCTTGTCTCACCTGTATCGTGTATTGACTACCTGTCTCACTGTATCTGTGGTAATGACTACCTGTCTCACCTGTATCTGTGGTATTGACTACCTGTCTCTAGTCACCGTGTCAGTGGGGGGGGGCAGCTGTGGTACTGACTTCTGTCTCATCTGATCTGTAGGTACTGACTAACCCGTTCCTCACCTGTATCTGTGGTACGACTACCTGTCCTCACCTGTATCTGTGGTACGCAACTACCCCGTCTCACCTGTATCTGTGGGTACTGACTACCCATCTCACCTGTATCTGTAGGGTACCGAGACTACCCGTCTCACCTGTATCTGTTGTACCCGACTACCCGTCTCACCTGTATCGTGTGGTACGACTACCCGTCTCACCTGTATCTGTGGTACTGACTACCTGTCTCACCTGTTTCTGTGGTACTGACTACCTGTCTCACCTGTATCTGTGGTATTGACTACCTGTCCTCACCCTGTATCTGTGGTAATGACTACCTGTCTCACCTGTATCTGTGGTATTGACTACTGTCTCACCTGTGCTCAGTGGGGGGGGCAGCTGTGGTAACTGACTTCCCTGTCTCATCTGTATCTGTGGTACCGACTACCCAGTCTCTCACCTGTATCTGTTGGTACCGACTACCTGTCTCACCTGTATCTTGGTACCGACTACCCTTCTCACCGTATCTGTGGTACCGACTACCCGTCTCACCTGTATCTGTGGTACCGACTACCGTCTCACCTGTATACTGTGGTACGAACGTCTACTCGCCCTGTATCTTGGTACGACTACCGTCTCACCTGTATCTGTGGTACCGACTACCGTCTCACCTGTATCTGTGGTACCGACTAGCCCGTCTCACCTGTATCTGTGGTATCCGACTACACCCGTCTCACCTGTATCTGTGGTACCGGACTACCCGTCCTCACCTGTATCTGTGGTACCGGACTACCCGTCTCACCTGTATCTGTGGTACCGGACTACCCGTCTCACCTGAATCTGTGGTACCGACTACCCCGTCTCACCTGTATCTGTGTACCGACTACCCGTCTCACCTGTATCTGTGGTATCCGACTACCCGTCTCCACCCTTATCTGTGGACTGACTACCTGTCTCACCTGTATCTGTGGTACCGACTACCTGTCTCACCTGTGTCCAGTGGGGGGGCAGCTGTGGTACTGACTTCCTGTCTCACCTGTATCTGTGGTACCGACTACCTGTCTCACCTGTGTCAGTGGGGGGGCAGCTGTGGTACTGACTTCCTGTCTCACTGTATCTGTCATACGGTACCGACTACCTGTCTCACCTGTGTCAGTGGGGGGGCAGCTAGTGGTACCTGACTTCCTGGTTCTCACCTGTATCTGTTGGTACCGCGACTACCTGTCTCACCTGTGTCAGTGGGGGGGCAGCTGTGGTACTCGACTTCCTGTCTCACCTGTATCTGTGGTACCGACTTGCTGTCCTCACCTGTATCTGTGGGTACCGACTTGCTGTCTCACCTGAATCTGTGGTACCGACTTCCTGTCTCACCTGTATCTGTGGTACTGACTACCCTGTCTCACCTGTATCTGCTGGTACCCGACTACCTGTCTCACCTGTGTCAGTGGGGGGCAGCTGTGGTACTGACTTCCCCCCTGTCCTCACCTGTATCTGTGGTACTGACTACCTGTCTCACCTGTATCTGTGGTACTCTGACTACCTGTCCTCACCTGTATCTGTGGGCTACGCGACTTCCTGTCTCAACCTGTATACTGTGGTAATGATACCTGTCTCACTGTAATCTGTGGTACCGACTTGCTGTCTCACCTGTATCTGTGGTACCGACTTCCCGTCTCACTGTATCTGTGGTACTGACTACTACCTGTCTCACCTGTATCCTGTGGTAACGACTACCTGTCTCACCTGTGTCAGTGGGGGGGCAGCTGTGGGTCTACCTGATCTGTGGTACTGACTACCTGTCTCACCTGTATCTGTGGTACTGACTAACCTGTCTCACCTGTATCTGTGGTACAGACTACCTGTCTCAACCTGTACGTGGTACCGACTTCCCCTGTCTCACCTGTATCTGTGGTACCGACTTCCGTGTCTCACTTGTATCTGTGGACCGACTTCCGTCTCACCTGTGCAGTGGGGGGCAGCTGTAGGTACTGACAGCCCAGCCCCCACCCCTCCCCCCCACCGTGCAGCAGCACTCCTGCTGGCTGGTGTTTGTTTTGTCCAGCAGGCTGCAGGTTCCCGTCTCAGCCAGGTTTGTAGTAACACTCCCTCAGCTCACCGGGACGCGCCGCGGGGAGGGGGGCAGCACGGGCCAAGTCCACCATACTGACATGGAGGAGGAGGAAGCGGAGGAGGAGAGGAGGAAGCGAGGAAGGGAGGAAGAGCGAAGGGAGGGAGAGGAGGAAGAGGAGGAAGAGGAGGAGCCAGGGGCCGATCTCTGCTGCAGGAGGATATAAGGAGGGTTATTATAAAGAGGTTAGTTTTAAACCGTGGTTTCAGATGATTAGACAAACATTCTGTCTGCACAAAATAATGTTTATTGTTATTATAAAAATAATGTGCAGATTGATTCCTAAAGGATCAATGATACCAATAAAGTGGACCTGTGTCTCCTTAAATGATGTCCTGGTTCCTTCCTGAGATCATCAGAGAGGAGGAGAGACTAAACGTTTGTCACCTAAATGTTTTCAGGAGATGATTCATTCACCTCTCTCCTCATCTCCTCACCTCCCTCCTCTCTCTTCCTCCTGTTCCCCTCCTCTCCTCAATCTCGTCCTCCTCTCTTGTTTCCCCTCCTCTCCCTTCCGCTCCTCCTCCACTGATTCCCTCCTCTCTCTCCTCCATTGCCCTCCTCTCTCTCCCTCCCTTCTCCTGTTTCCTCCTCTCCTCTTTCCTCATCTTGTCTCCTCTCTTGTTTCCTCTCCTTTCTCCTTCTCCTTTCATGAAACATGATTGTGTTATACTGGTGAAACATGAATGTATATTCGTGTACATGTTAGTGATTGAATCAACATGTTTCTACCCTTGTTGGTCGGTGTTGACGCACCGTCTGCTGCTGGTATCAAACTCGTGTCCCCGTTTGTCACACTCACACATGAAGGACCCCTCTACGTTCTCACAACGGCAGAACCACACACACGGGACTCCGGGC
>JAVDOI010000349.1:0-17500 GCA_032191485.1 Leptoclinus maculatus
TTTAGTACATGATGGTCCATTTAGAGTCAAACAGACCATAAAGCAGGGGATGCTTTAGGGGCGGGGCTTACTGTGATTGACAGGTCTCTACCAGAGACGTATACGGCGTCTCTACGCTCCTCCTCAGTCCAGATATGGTCACTTCTTCATTGGCTGTAAGAAAACAACATGGCAACAGCCGTAATCCAACATGGTGATGGCGAACTCACCGAACTCGAGACTTCAGTCCACAAATCAACAGGTGATTTGACGATGACTACGTCCACTTCTTATTTACAGTTCATGCAATCAACATTAAAATGTCTTCACATAAGGTTTCTCACAGCAAACTGGGGACTGGACCAGTACAGTAGATTGATGACATATAGTGCAAGGAATATGTGCTTCACTCTTCTGAATCCATTAGTGTAGATTGTATTGGAGGGTGTACGTGTCTGTTTAGAGTCTGTTCACCTTCCATTGATAAAAGGGAACACCATGAATTCTCTACATTTTGACAGCGCTCCTCTCCTCCAGGGAGCCATCACAACAGGCCGATCACTCACACTGTACTTCCAGCTATTTTACCCGAGCTGCTCCGTGGCCCACATTGAAATACTGGAGGTGGGTTTTCTTCCCGGCAGTGCTTCCAGCCATGAGTGACGGGCACTGGATGAATGTGAAGCGGAGCATGCTGAAAAACACTACACCCTACTTTGCAACCACTCCCCGGTATGAAATGAAACAAAGTAATAATATAAAAAGGAAGAAAGAATTCCGGTGGTGAAACAGTTCTATGAAACTATTTCTGAGTTAATCTTCTTCGAAACACTGAATTCCACCTCATTCTCCATCCAGTGTGTGTGTGTGTGTGTGTGTGTGTGTGTGTGTGTGTGTGTGTGTGTGTGTGTGTGTGTGTGTGTGTCTGCGAGCCTCCTCCAAGGCAGCTACACTAATTGACTCATTTTTCAGAAGTGGAGAGAGAGAGACAGACAGCACATTGTTAAAGCGGCTCATGTATCGGCAGCGTGCGCGTTGGCAACTCTCCGAGGCTGTTCTTTAAAGAATGCGTTTGGCAGTGGAAATAGCCTCGAGATAATCCGCACGGCATTAGCCCTAAAGGCTGTCATCATTACTCAGACTCGGGGGTGGTTGGGGGGGGGGGGGATGAGAAGAAAAGCGCTGACCTGCTGGTTTTTGTTTTTTTATCCGGCCATGATATTCACACATTGAAGTGTGTATCTGCGCCGCCGGAGGCTCTCACCGGGAGCTCCTGACACCTGAGGATGATATCTCCGTCCTCATTAGGAAAGGGCTCGCTGCAGAAGATAGCTATAGTTGCAAAAGGTGTATGCGTGTGTGAGTGTGAGTGTGTGTCAGTGAGTGTGTGTGTGAGTGTGAGTGTGTGTGTGTGAGTGTTAGCCTGCAGCATATGCCTGCTTTTGGCATGATTTGAATATTTGTAAGTTTTGTAAGTGAACCTAAAAAATGAATTTATTCCATATGATATATTGTAAACCAATCAACCAGGTCAAAGCCATATTCACTTAACCAATCAAGACAACACAAACACACATGTAGCTCTACTTCAAACGTCTTATTAAGGTCTTCTATTGTAGTAAAACATAAAGAAACAAGTCATTCATCACCATGCCCCCTTTTCACTTTTTGAGTGGTTTGAACTAAATGTGCAACAACTTGCTTTCAGAGCTTGTTAAACTCATTTCCCGGTAACATAATAACTCCTCGTGCTCCTGGGGGGCTTTTAATGTGAAACATTTAGTGGGAAGTGTTGAGTTTCGGTAACTCAATGTTAAAAACAATCCGAAACTCTGGTTATATTTGAGAATGTATGATATGAAGCCTGCATACATAAGTCATCTATAAACACAGCCGTTTAATATAGTCAACAAATAAACAGCAGGAGGTTGTGCTTTACTTTGTGTTATCTCTGCATTTAATAGCCTGAAGCTGGCGGGCCGGTGCATTTCACAGCAATATTAAAAAGACATAACCGATTCAAGAAGTGAGCGAGTGTCAGATATGAAACCGGCCTGTTGACTGTGTTTAGCGTGTCGACTGTACCGAGACGTCAGCTGAAGATGTCTCTTTAGTGAGGGGGGTTTGTGTGAACGAGTGGGCTCTCTTTCAACATGTCGGTTGGGTTGCACGTGCACATCTAGCATCCGTGCGCTTTTCCTGCTCTCGTGCGTTGGCGATGTGGGTGTTTGTGTGTGTGTGTGTGTGTGTGTGTGTGTGTACACGTGTGTTTTTTGCCCACTCACAGCCTATCTTTGTACGTGTTGTGCGATACCTACAGCGGTCCGTCAGCGGGGCCAAGAGAAGAAGCATGTTGAGAACCGAAGCTGTTGTTCTGGTGGAGGAGCATTTCAGCCTCTGTGCTGCTCGGCCTTCGGGGAGGATCGGACCTCCAGGGCTCTTACTGCACATCCTCCTTCACTGTTTAACCGAGCAGTGCGCTCGCTCCCTCAGCACACAGAGAGGTGCACATTGAATCACTCCCGTCACACATCGCTGCTTTGTCTTTTTTAAATGAATTTCTTTCTCTTGCATGCAGCTCAGTGTTTGCATGTTCCTGCCCCGCTCCTCTAAACAAGTGTTGTTCATGCTGCGATACTCTCAAAACACCAGATATGGTCTTGACATTTGTTTTGTAGCAATTGTTTTGAGCAGTCAGAGAGTCAACAAATAGGGTTTCAGTGCCTTGCTCAAAGGACACACTGACAGTAGATGGTGGTCGAATTAAATTTAGTGAAAAGTGCATCTATCTTGTTTTAGCTTTAACATTTGGGCTTCTTTAGAGGGTGCATGTGAGGGCGTAGGGGAGGAGTTCAGTTCCATTGAAATTGCTAGTTTAACAGCGTAAACATCACACTTTATATGTTTCATTGCTGCTCTTTAACAGCAACATTTAGACAGTAGATGTCTAAGAAAAGATCACAGAAGCTCCTGAAACCCAAAGCCGGACTCTGAAACTATGACTGAATTAAATCCTGCAGGGTTCACCTTTCTGGTGTCGTTCCACTCGCTGCAGCTTTACCATTATACGTTTTGGGGCTGTTAAAGTCATGTGCTCAGACCCTCCTATCTCTCATCATTTGTCACTGACATGATCATGAATTCATGACGTCAGAGAGCACAAGTGTCCTCTCAGATTGCATCCTGTTCTGTGCCTCCACTCCTCGAGCTGTTCTCCTTAACGGTCGACGTCTCCACGTGGTTCGAACGCGTGAGCATGATGGTGATCCTGTTGAACTGCGTGACTCTGGGGATGTACCAGCCCTGTGAGAACATCGACTGCTCGTCGGACAGATGCCAAATACTACAGGTACGAACACACACACACACACACACACACACACACACACACACACACACACACACACATTTTCTTTGTGATCGTATCTTTTCCATTGATGCTCCTCAGATTTTGAGCAGCCTCTCTCCAAATGTTGCAGCCTGATTTACTCTCCAAGGGCTTGAAACTGTGTGCTTGTATCTTATTGCACTCAAGTAGTGTAGTGTACTGGGACATTGCTTTTATTATCCACCAGTAGAACCATGCAATCGCTCGCATGCGTCCCGTGAGTGAGCGTGCGCCTCTGTGTCTGTCCACAGCCACATCTCTCATTCTGCTGCAGCAAACTGCATATTATGAGTGCATCACCGACCCCTCAGCCGCTATGCTCTGCAGCCAGAGACACAGTGGGGTGGTAAACAGCTTGTCCGCTTTTCTTGGTTTGGACGGTGTGTTTGGCTAACAGCTAACTCGCCCTGCTGTGTACGTCGCCTCCACTCCGTTGCTACGCGGGCAGACAGCTTGTTGAGTTTAACGACTATACGGCCAGTTGTGGGATGTGTTCATTCAGTCACACAAGTCAGCGGTAGACACACACTACTGAGTGCACCTTTCTAGTCGTTGGTATTTTACTGTGACTCCACCCTCTGGGGAATGTTTACATTCACTTCTCCTAGACTGCAACAAACTTTGGGACTTAACCTTTATTTATCTGACGATGTGGCGTTCCTGACAATGGGCATTACAGCCTCACAGAGCCACTGACATGGCTGGGAACTCTGGTTTCTCTCCCTGATTTTAAAAGTGCCCTATAAATAATGTTGACTTAGCTACACAGGCTCACGTACATATGTATATTTACAGGCTCTGCATAGATACATCGACGCTGTGCAAAAGCACTCACAAGCATGCGTTAATAAATCTGTGCACTTATACTCAGCCGTGCATATATTTTGTATATTACCCCCGACACGAGCACACAAAGACAACAACATGCCCTCACATTCCTAGAAGTAGAGAGCAAAGAATGTGCTTCATGTGTGCACATGACTCCTCTTCTGTAATGCTTTCCTCTCAATGCTTCCTCACCTGTAACTCCTCGCAGTGACTCACTGCTAGCATGTGGTCTTTATGGTGCAGCGAGCATGAATTTCTCACGTACGGCACCCCGGCAGCTATCCCCCCCCCACCCCGTCAACTGACAGGACACTGGATCCCTTCTCACTTATGTCAAAAGGTGCCCCCCCCCCCCCCCAACCCCCCGAGTGGGTGTTACACCTGCGTGCGAGCGTGTGCACGTATATCTTTGGTCTGTCTTTGTGAAGAGCTCGTTGAATCACCTCTGATTTTTTGGGGTTTTTTTCACGTTCTCACACGAACACACACAAAAGGCACTGCACTCAGCACACACAGCGGATTGATCCGGCTCCCTGGGGGAGGTGGCTGGTGAGTTGGACCTAATAGAATTTCTCCTCCGAGTATCTATAGAGCCTATTCAATATCAGCATGGATTTAGTGCGCTGCAGTGCCACAGTCAATACTCTCCTCTCAGAAAATCCGTTGTTCAATACCGTGATTTCAGCCGGGGCCTCGGCAGCACAATCTTTAAGCTCTAACAAATGTGGACTTAAAGACCTTCTGGAAGCTCCGTTAGTTATTTAGTCAGCTAGTTAACGCTCGTAGATGGTTGGATGAGTGGATGTAATGGGGGAAAAAAAGATAAGTGAACTCAAAGGCAACTCAAATCATAGTTTGGTCCTTGAAACGCTTTAACACCAAACAGATATTTAATTTGCATTTGACTTCCCTCTAGCTATCCCATGACCTGGATGGATGACAATCTTCATAGACAATGTTTTCATCTCACTGGATATGAAATAACGAGCCTTCAGAAAGAGAGCTGCATGCAAATGATGCCAGTTTGGTTTAAAAAAAGCTCTGAAGATGTGAAAGGTTTGGAACCTTTACAGCGGAATGATTTTCACCAGCTTTCCTCTTGTAATAGTGTTTTTGCTATTCGTGCTGTTCACATGCAGCATTCGTAGCTATACCAACGGACAATATTGAGCCATAGTTTGTATGTATCCTACGAAATGATTTTGTATGTAATACACATTATCATGAACGGTGGGATTGGAGGTCGATGGGTCCAACCAAGCGGCAACCTCCGGTTCTGACGAGTGAAGCCGATGGGGAAGTGTCTTAAACCTGCATTCTCTCTAGTGTCCACCAGGGGGCGACTCCTCTGGTTCTATAGAAGTCTATGAGAAAATGACTCTACTTCTCTCTTGATTTATTACCTCAGTAAACATTGTAAACATGAGTTTATGGTCTCAATCTCTAGTTTCAAGTCTTCTTCAATACAGCATGATGTTCATTTAGTACATTATGGTCCATTTAGAGTCAAACAGACCATAAAGCAGGGGATGCTTTAGGGGCGGGGCTACACAGTGATTGACAGGTCTCTACCAGAGACGTATACGGCGTCTCTACGTCACTCCTCCTCAGTCCAGATATGGTCACTTCTGTTCATTAGTTGCAAAAAAAACAAACATGGCAACGGACAAAATCTAAGATGGCGACGGCAATATCGCCGAACTCGAGGCTCCATAACATTAGTCCACAAACCAATGAGTGACATCACGATGACTACGTCCACTTCTTATATACAGTCTGTGGGTCCAACAAACAGAAGTCAATGTTGGTTTATTTATCATGTAACTTGCGTACTTCAGTAACGGTCATTTTTACCCAAAGCGACGCTGTATTGAGTGCTGCAGTGTAATCTGTCTGATCAGCTCCTCACCGTCAGTGTACGTCCACTAAAAATGTTTTATTTTTCCCACTGAAGGAAAAGTAAAGAAAACGGTTATAATTCTCTGCAGGGTTCTTTCCAAAATGTTGCAGCTTTCTAACAACAATCTGAGCCGTGTCAGTGGCAACATCAAGCACTTTTAGTGGGCGTACATTGACATTCCCATCAGCCTCAGCTGTACTACTCAACATGAGCAAGTTAGCATTGTAATTGAGAGCTGTAGATGTATACTAGAATTGTGCGCACATGTGATGTGTGGAAAATAATAATATTGTATATATATATATATGCATATTTGTGTTATTGATATCGGTATCAGCCTCAAAATGTAATCATGGACTGGGCTAAAGCCTGCCAAAGTTGAAAAGATTGGAAAGCTAAGAGCATGAATAGAGACAGATAGAAGTCAAACAAGGGAAAACCAGAGAGAGACGGATGAGACAGAAGTATAGAGACGTAAAAGAGACTAGACGACAGGTTAAGAAAGAGAGCAGTGGAAATGTCAGAGGAGGAATGTGTTTTTAGACATTTGGTGGAGTTTTCATCTCCCTTTGTTCAACGAACTTTACAAAAGGCAGCACCTCGTCCGTCTTTCCGGTTTGACAAAGGTCCTGCAGCTCCACGCTCCTCCGGGACTGCTGAGTAGGACGCTTGTAGAAGAGAGCGACGAAACAAGGATTCACATCAGTGGTTCGGATTCAGATCATGTTGCCGACAGTACTTCACCCTCTGACAATCAAATTACTGGCAACGCCAAGCGCGTCAGTTCCTCCCTAATCCCCCTTTATACACAGAAAAGAACAGCAGCTAATCTCGGCTTTTTGCTCACAACAACAATATCACGCATTAGCGAGCTGGGTTCTTTGATTTATTTGGATTTTTTTTTCGCTCCCTTCTTTTAATTAGATGCTTGATTAAAGCTGAAGTGAGGTGGGGGAATGTCGATGTGGGGCTTATCTCTGATTACTGCACAAACAAATTATTTTCCATTACACCACAGTTTAGGGCAAACTGCTCGACTGGGGAGAAGGGGGGGGGGGGGTGTAGAGGTTTAATAGAGAGAAGGTTTGGAGAGAGATGGAGATATTAAATTGTTAGAGAAAGACAATAAATAAAACGGTTGTAGGAAGAGAGATGAAGGTAAGAGATTGGGGGGGAGGGGGGAGGAAACACTGCAGGGTGATCAGCCACCTCATCCCAAAGGTGCCATCGGGTCGATGTCTTGGAAACTGCCCTCTGGACTCGCCACCTTTGCCCTCGCGTTTCACACAGAAGTGCCTTTCGCTGCAATTAGCAATTATTTTCATCGATGAATGATCTGCTGATTATTTGTGCCTAATAATGTTCCAAAGCTCCAAGTGGCCTCTACTGATCGCATCAGTCGAAACCAAAGACTGATGTCTGTAATGAAGCTGAAACAATAAGTCGATTAATTGGCTACCCAATTCATTTTTTGCTGGTTTATTCACAGCTACGAATTTGGATTTGCAATCATTTTTCAAGCAAAATTGGCAAACATTTGCTGCTGAAATATGACAGTTTAATGACTTTCTTTGTCATAGATGACCGTAAAGTGAAGGTCTAATAGGGAGCAAAAGGAGACGTGACTTTTGACCTCAATAGATGCCATGGATATGACCACTGTTCAAAGATTTGTTTAATTATGGAATTGTGTTGAATATCTAAGAACTGTGGCAGTTATGAGCAATGTTACAAATGTTTGTTTACTCTCTAAAAGTTGGCAAAAAGTCCTCAGAAAGCTCACTTGAGTCTCCTAACTAACTTGATAAATCGTGGATTGGGGCGGAGCCACGTTCATAATGCTGAAGCAACCCTGAGACGATCGAGTGTGCACATCCTGGCACCGGCCTCAAAGTGCCCGTTTGATGAACGCCATCGTGTGTTACTGACAGCAGGCATGATGGACACATCGACTCCAGAGACTTGACTCTGACATCAACATGTTCCCACAGATTCACCGCACCAGGTGGTGTTTTTCCATTCGCTGCTGGGTTCTTTTGTTCGATGCAAAGGGAACATGCACCAACAGTCGCCATCAAGTTATACAAATTCAAAGGTGCTCGATCAAACGCTGCGACCACTCGACGAGCCTAAGCGCACCACCCGCCAGTCGTGATTACGTCATTTTCACTATACAGCAAGTATAAACTAAGCTTTAGTCTACTAGTAAGTGCAACTGAAAGGGTTGGTTCACCAAAATTATAAAGCACAGATTTCCCACTTGCCTCCGCTCACATGACGCCTGTTGGTTGGTTCCATTTTGACCTGCTGAGGTTCATCGATGTCCTTCTCTGATGTTTCTGTCTCCACCTTGTTTGCGGTGCCCAAAGCACTGAGAAATGACACCGTGTCTCTGTGTGTTCCCGTCAGGCTTTTGATGCATTCATCTACATCTTCTTCGCTATGGAGATGGTTATAAAGATGGTCGCGCTGGGGATCTTTGGACGACACTGTTACCTCGGGGACACGTGGAACCGACTGGATTTCTTCATCGTCATGGCAGGGTGAGGACCTCCTGTTCCCTTTATGCTCTCTGTGAACATAAACATTTCATATTGTCACATTGATAGTCACTGTCGACCTGGGACATGGCGGACAACAACAGCTGAGCTAATCACTGTAATGTACTTTAACAAATGAGCTGAAAATGACCCTCATCAATTGACCGCATGTTCATTCTGTGACTGACGACTTCATGAATATGAGCCGAAACCTTTTGCTGGTGAAATAAATTCACTTAAACTGATCAATAAAGAGTAACATTTAATAACAAGTCTTTTTAATACTCAACCCCTAACCTAAACCTATTTCCAGTTTCAGTTTGCATGAAGCGATGTGGTTTCTGCTCTGTGATTCTGTCTGTTGTAGTGTTTTTTTAATGGCAGAGCGTCGCTCTGACTGCTTTCAGTTTCCTTTGATCGTCTTCTTTTGCTATTTTGAGTGACGCTTTGCCAGCGAGAGAAGTCAAGCCTTTTTTATTGATCAGGACAGGAACTGGGAGTGTCTCTGTTATTGCAAGTTAGGATTTGAAAGGATGCAAATGTCTGTAAGTTGCAGTCTGTGATTGAAGTTTTGTAACTTCTGCCAAAATGCATGAAAGTGTCTTTCACACCTTCATGTATATATTCAACTCATCCACTGGATGGTTTTGTCACGGACGCCTGAGGGTAAATCAAATCCTGGTGAAATGACAGCAAGTCATGCAGCACTTCACTTCTGTTGTTTTATTTTGACATGTCTTCGCTAGTTTCACAAATAGCTCACAAAGAAATAACCGAAACCTACAAGCCAACACGGAAGCTCCTAAAACCACAGTTCCTCAAATGGTCACTTGAGGCTCCAGAAGCAAGTTGATCCTCATAGACCCCCATGTTAAAATATCCACCTCTACAGCGGGAATAAACATGTTCCTGTTCAAAAAACTGTACCGGTGGTGAATTGATTAAAACTAATCCATGTAAACTATATTCAGGCTTAAAGTTATGCATAATTAAGGGCGTGGCTGCTTTGAATCACAGGTAGCTAGCTGCTAGCTGTCTCAGCTAATCACTGAATTTAACCATTTGGCCGTGTTTGTAATGTTGGTGACTCCATGAAAATAAAAGACAAATAATCAGGCTTTTTGTGTGGTTAAAACAGACCACTCTAAGGAGTCTGTGCATTTTTTAGTACATTACAAACAAGCCTGTTTTTTCAGGCAAAGCTAGCTGTTACTGATGCATCTAGCCAACCAAGCTAGCCAGCTAGCACTAGCTGTTACTTAGCATTTGTTATGCTAAAGGTAACTCTTTTCCCAGCTCCACCCTCTCGTCCAAATATGTTCACTACAGGCTTAATAACCACGGACCAATGGGTAACGTCGCAGTGACTACGTCCACTTCTTCTATACAAAGACTTTTATACTTAAGACAGACGCTGTGGGGTCACTACATCAACGGAGAATTTCAACTGCGTTTTCATGGAAAATGTCTGAAACTGATACGTGACGCCATGGGTACCACAGTCGTGCAGCCTTGACCGTACATTGCTCATTAGAGGCTAACGATAGCTTTCTTGACCATATACAGTCAGCATATGGATTTGACAGTGGTTTAGCTTTTCCTGCTAAAATCACATCAGAGTGGTTGGTCTGTTTTTTGGATGGTGTTTTTCAGGTTGTAGGCCGATTCACAGCCTATAACGGCTGGTTTCTAGTGATTGATGAAGAAACTCTCAATAACAAGAACTCTGAATCAATCTGTACACATGTTTCTTCACTCACACAAAACCCCATAGAGGTGTTTCATTGCCACAGAATACATTATCGACTTTCATTGCAACCAAACATCACACCAGCTGACAGCTGAGTTTGAATTGATTATTTGAACGGCTGTGGCACTGTGATGAAAACCCAAATGTTACTTTCCTTGAAGATGCCGTTCTTTGACGTGTGCATCACTCATGTTGGTTTTAAGGAATGAATACAAGAGCTCTGGATTCTCTGGGCCTTATTGGTATCCTTTCAGTTCAGCATAGCAATTCTGCTAGATGGTAATAAAAATATAGCTGGTGACAGAATAAGGAAAGCAACAGACCTCTGGCAAGAAGCAGACATTTCCAATTTACCATATTATCTCTTGGCACATGAGAGGAAAATCAATTACCATGAATTGATAAAACGATCAAGTTGTAGCTTCCTTTTTCCATTTTGTATTCTCCCTTTCAGTTGTTCCCCCATCACGATCAGTAAACAGACCCAGACCAACAGGGTCTGGGGATGCTGGGTAAACATCTCTCATCTGTTCCTCTTGTTGGATGAAGCTCGTAGAAAGAGACATTCCTCTATGTTGACTTTCCAAACAGCTTAATTAACTGACATACTGTGCACAGGAGAAATATTAGGAGTATTCAAAGACAACACGATCGAGTTTCAAAGTTTCTGTAGTTATCATTTAGAAGCTCATCAAATGGGCCAAAATGATTCTGTATACAAACAAGCTTTATACCAATTGTTTAAGCTACCCTCACTGTGGGTTCTAACGTCATAGAGCACCAGTCTAATTGTGCACAAGTGCATATTCACTTTTAAAGGAATTGTCTTAAAGGGGCACTCCAGAGATTTAGTATTGAACCTCCGTAGTTCCACGTTTGGTGACGCAGACGAGACAAATAAAGCTTTAAAACGGAGGCAGCCGGGACAAAGATGATAGCCTACATTCTTGTCCCAAGTGTGGTTCAAGCTCCGATAATTAAAAAAGCGATACCAATAATATTTTCCAGTAAATATTATGACTCGTTTGGTGATTTCCTGACTCGACAAAGCTCCTCCAGGTTAAATGGAACTCCCAATGACTGGTGAAATGGCCTTTATGTGTAAAATCTATCCGTCCATCCGTCCATCCGTCCATCCGTCCATCCTACCTCCCTCCCTCCATCCCACCCATCCATCCATTCGTCCATCCATCCATCACTCCGTCCATCCGCCCATCCGTCCATCCTACCTCCCTCCCTCCATCCCATCCATCCATCCATCCGTCCGTCCATCCATCCATCCATCACTCCGTCCATCCGTCCATCCTACCTCCCTCCCTCCATCCCATCCATCCATCCATTCGTCCATCCATCCATCCATCCATCCTCCTCTCCTTATTTTGCCCTCAAGGGAAGGTGAACATGCCCTGGTTTCTCGAGATTTTCCATAAATTTCAACAGCGCACTGTTCCCTTAGGCTGGAGAAGATACTACCGCCACCATCTTCCTTCCTCGTAATGTTGTATGTGGTCTGTTTCCTCCACTCTGATCCCAGTTTCAGCACATATGTCCTTACCCCCCCCCCCCCCCCCTCTCTGTTGTCGTCCTTCAAACAGCAGCCGCAGAGATCTATCGCCTCGTCTCTGTGGAATCCAAACCCCAATGCTCAGCGCGTACACTACCACCAGTAACTCCCCAGTCTCACAATCACCACATGCAGCGCATGTAGAGGCAAGGAGGGGGAGCGCGATAAAACGTCGCACCCCTGGGAACTAGTGTGCTGCAAACACAAACAGTAGGCGAGCTGCAGGAAGGGGATTAGGAGCAGCATGAGTCCCACACCAGGCTCTGCTCAGCCTGCCTGTACAGCTGAACCCTGCACACAGTTAGATTGTGTGAGTCGTGTGTTTGTGTGTTGGTGGACTGGTGCGGAGAACGCAGGTGTCCAACAGTAAATCAAAAGTTTGCTCTTTGAGTGAATTCTCCCTCGGGCACAACCCCCTGCTGCATGCCTGTTTGTCGAGCATTCTTTTATTTAAAAAAACCTCCAGCTGAAAGCCTCGTACATTGTGTTCCAGAGCATTGTTACTCACATGAACCTTTATATTTCTTTGGTTCAGATGCTGTTGAGTTAGTAAAAATACATTTGATTGTCCTCGGATGTTTTTGAAATGTGACGGTCAGTGCTTAGGCAAAAGGGCTTCTGTGGCTTCTGTGGCCGCTAAAGCTGCACAAATATGACAACAAATGTATAAATCTCAACCTTGAACTGGGCTGCTGAGAAAATGGCATCTTGGTGCTCCTGTGCTATATTTGAATTAGGTTCTATGACAGAAATTTGGCACAAAAAACGGCACCTTTCTGTGTAAATGAGCCTCACTGCAAAACAGTCCAATTCACGAAGATCAGCGCTGGAAGTCACACGCTGTTACAGTGAAATTATTAGCGTCTTCAGAGAGAACTGAAGCACATTTATCTGACAGACATAGCTATTAAACCCCAAACAGGGTTTCTCTGTGTCACATTTTAATTCCTCGTCTCAAGTTTTGATGTCACCTTGGTGCTCAGGGTCCATCGTGTACATTGCACTAAAAGAGCTTTTTCAGATGCACAAAGGGATCTATTTCTTGCGGGCCTGGAGTAAAACCCTTCCACATTGTTCATCTTCAGTAGATGACATGTTGTTGTCTGTGGCTCAGGAGATAAAGCACTGGTGGAATCGATCCTCTGTTCGGGGAAGTCCGCTTGTCGAAGTGTCCTTGAGCCCAAGAACCCCAAATTGCTCCCCAATGGGCCGGCCGGCGCCTCGCATGGCTGCTCTGCCATCATCTGTGTGTGAATGCATGTGTGAATGAGAGTTGTAAAGCGCTTTGTCGGCTCAGATAGACGTCTTCTTTCACTCCTCTTTAGCACATTCTACACATTCACTACACAAACGTAACCCAGTGAAACCTACGAAGCCAGCGTCGGTCCGTTCATTGACGAGCTGAATACATTTGTTCATCCTCAGTACATCTCTGAGCTTTCTTACAGCGGATGATGGCAGTTCCGTTATGCTCAACAAAACCAGCGCCATAGGATATCTGTCTCTCCGTATTCACATCTCCAGCGTGGTGATTATGTGTGCGTCACTTCCAGTGAGTGAATCTGATCCTAATTTGCTGTGCCACTATGGACGGGGATGGAGAGACAGAGAGAAGCAAGAGAAGGAAGGAGTTTGGCTTCAGTCTTTAGCGGTTGACACCTGCTGTTGCTCAGCATTAGGACTCCCTCCCGCCTTGGCTGCTTGAAGAGATTGGAGGTTTAGTTGTAGGAACATGCCCTGGAAAAAAAAGGGAAATATTGGCAATAATGAATGAACAAATTCTCGTCAAAACATACAGTGAATTGGATTTATTCAAGTTTCTCACTAAAACTACATTTTACAGATGACATGTGAACACATCATGATAACGTTATAATGTACCTTCAGCCAGTACTCATGTTCACTGAGCAGAGCCTGAAGGCATCATAATGTACCTGAAGTGAACCTCCGTTGGTTAGCCGTTAGCGGTGCTGCTAACGTTACTAGCTCTCCTCTGATTGGTTGTTTACAATGAAACATGATCAGAGATCAGAGACTAGAAACACATACATGATGTCCTGATCTCATATTTTACTGGAGGAGAACCGTCGTCAGTAAAACTTTATTTCACACTGTCATGGTTAACGTTAAACTGTGTCATTGATCCGTGAGGGGATCAGTGCGGATCAACGGTGGTCCGTTACACCACCAATTGCAAGAATTGTTTTTGCCCTTGAATTCATATTTTTTCCTGTCAAAGTGACGCTGCTTCATAAATGTTTGTATAACTGGAACCTGCCCCCCAATGACCCTCCTGTATTGTGTGCTTGTGTGTATGTGAGTGCAAACTGCATATTTAAAAATGTGTGTGTGTGTGTGTGTGTGTGTGTGTGTGTGTGTGTGTGTGTCCTTTTGTGACAGCCTGTCATCTGTCTTGGAGAGGCTATCGGTGAGTGCAGGCGCAGCTTTACACCTCCTCTCTCAGGATCCATCCTTTCTCTCCGCTCCTCCTCCTCTCCCCTCACGTCCTCTATCTGTCTCCGAGCAGGAGAGGAGGTGAGGACGCTCCGGTGTGTCCAGGGAGCATGAATTAAATAAATACTTGCAATATCACAGAGACAGGAACATCAAAGCGTATTAATGGAGAAATGTCAGGGCTCATGAATTTACACATTTCACAACTCTAAATGCATTCCTATCAAACTCATTGTAAGAACGACAACCAGGACTGTGTCGTCCTCTGTTGCTCGCTCACTCGACTGTTGCTCTGAGCGTTGCCCGTGTCAGCAGAACCTGCACTCTTCGATGGGTAATCTGAGCCAGGTAATTGCTTGCTGTTCCTTGCCACCATTGTTACGGCCATAGATGCTGGTTGCGTGATTGGCTCCGAAAGGTTTAGCTGCTGAGAGACTCGCTGCAGTGGCACATTTTATTCTTACAGGTCTAGAAAGGCATTTATCTATCCAGCCATCCATCTTTTCCTCCATCCATCCACTTTTTCACTCCTTCCTTCTTCTGCCATTTCCAAATATTTCCAAAGTAGAGGACACAGTCACAAACTGTATAAAAGAAGTAGACGTAGTCATCGGGACGTCACCCATTGGTTTGTTGACTGATGTTTTGGAGCCTTGAGTTTGGCAATTTTCGCCGTCGCCATCTTGGATTACGGCTGTCGCCTTGTTGTTGTTTTTTTTACAAACAATGAACAGGAAGTGACCATATATGGAATGAGGAGGAGCGACGTAGAGACGCCGTATACGTCTCTGGTAGAGACCTGTCAATCACAGTAAGCCCCGCCCCTAAAGCATCCCCTGCTTTATGGTCTGTTTGACTCTAAATGGACCATAATGTATTAAATGAACATCATGCTGTATTGAAGAAGACTTGAAACTAGAGATTGAGACCATAAACTCATGTTTACAATGTTTACTGAGGTAATAAATCAAGAGAGAAGTAGAGTCATTTTCTCATAGACTTCTATAGAACCAGAGGAGTCGCCCCCTGGTGGTCACTAGAGAGAATGCAGGTTTAAGAGACTTCTGTATCGGCTTCACTCTGCAGAACCGGAGGTTGCCGCCTGGACACAATGTAAAATGCACTCTTAGTATCTATTTTAATTTCTGCCTTGAAAGTTAATATTTTAATATACATTTTTGTGGATAAATGGTAAATGGACTTGTACTTGTTTAGCGCTTTTCTAGTCTTCTGACCACTCAAAACGCTTTTACACTACATGTCATTATTCACCCATTCATACCCATTCATATACTGATGGCAGGGGCTACCATGCAAGGTGCCACCTGCACATCAGAATCTAACCATTCATACCCAAACATAGAGCCGGGGATCGATCCGCCGACCTTCTGATTGAAGGACAACCCGCTCCACCACTGTATGCACTGTAAAATAAATATATATATATATATAATAAATATATATATATATTCAACGTGATAGTGTTGTCATGGACTTGTGTCTGAAGACATGTATGTATTTTTCTGTTTCTGTTATTGTGACTGTGGGTTCGTTAGATGCTTTTCTTTTTTGATCGGTGCCATCTGTTTCTCTCTGTTTTATCGTGTACAGACAATGTGCGTTCCCTCGTATATATCAAACATATGCTTTCGGTATACATCCTAACTGTCTCCCCTTACATTCAGAGCTGCCAAGCCTCACACCGGGGAGGAGAGCAGATGGAAGAGCATCGTTTATCTCGCTCTGTGTTGGCAGAACTCTATGTACATATACTGTATATGAATCAGATGTTCTCCCCCTTCGTCGACAGGAATAAGTGCCGTCCGCTCATATACTTTTCTGAAATAGTCGATGGAAGTAATTATGTTCTTCCAATGAGGTTCTAAATAACAACTCGTGTTTCATTGTGAAAACATTTCTACATTTATTGTGAAGGACCGTCCAACAATAACCGGGTTTCCATCCACATGTTTTTAGTCTCGCATTAGAAAAGCTTTATGGAAACAATTCAATTCAATCCAACTTCTTCAATTGGGAAACATGTTTTTTTCGCCTCTTAAAGTGTTTTTTGTAGTAAAAAAGGCCGAATAGATTCTGCCGTAGTGAACATTCAACTCACATGACTCATCAGCTGTTTCTGCTGTCTGCGTCTTGTTGGATTTATGATTTCTTTAAAAAGATGAAACATGGACAACACCAGCTGACATGAAAGAACAATTCATACTTTCACAATTGAAACAAATTCCGGAAGACCTCTCTCTCCATTTCCCTCCCGTAGATGGTTAGATGACGAGCTTTGTTTCTGGTTCACAACCTCTTCTTCTTCTACACTTTTTTTACCCGCAGGTTACAGCCATGCGTAGCTTATAGTGCCTGGTTCATGTTGCTCCAAACCGGTTGATGGAAACTCGTCTAATGTACATTTGCAACATAAGATAAAACCTTATTGTAAGACTTCCATTGACACAACAGACATGTTTAGACTCACACAGCCTACGCTGCTGCCTTTTTATTATGAGTGAATCCACCATCCTGTCGGCTCTGAATCAGCTCAGCAGTCTGGACAGCAGAGAGTTTAACGCTCAACAAAGAGCGGTTTCTTTGAGTTTGTTGTCAATGTCTCGTCAAATCTCTGATCGCTTCGTTTCTGTGGATGTTTGCTAACAGATGTAGAAGTGAATTGATTTGATCTGAAGGTTCAAGAAGTCTAAAAGGTATGAAAAGATAATAAGATAACATAACATTATGATAGAACAGTCACAGTACCAATAATCATACATGGTACGTTCGTATCACACAGTTTAGATGTAAGTATATATATATATATATATATATATTAAAGCTATAAAGGCACATGATGACTGGCAGTGGCAGAACACAAGAACAACAAAGCTGTGGGGATCAAACAGAACGGCACCACGATGCCAAAGGATGACGCCATCTTGGATCAACACCACATGTTGTCACATATTGATGAGGCGTGCTGCAGCGCTACGATTTACTGCAACACATCCAATAGTGTGTACTTAATGCTGCATCTCTGTTTGCACTGCGTATTTAACGCGATGGCTGTGAAGTAAATGGAGTGTCTTTTGCT
>JAVDOI010000349.1:22500-25000 GCA_032191485.1 Leptoclinus maculatus
TTAAACTCTCGGAAAAAATCACCTGCTAGGCTCTTCAACCTCTCATTGGAATGAGCTTGTTATCGAGTGCTGGAATATCTCGGAGTAGAATATTTGTGTGAAGTACTTTTCTTTTACCCGTGTCTTGACAACTCTCTGCCCCCGACTTCCTAAAAGCAGCCAGGTATATTCACACAGCCCTCTTCTCTCTGTCTCTGCTCCTAACGTTGTAATTATCTCCAACACTTGATAAAAACCCTCCGGCTCTCTCCCTCTCCCTCTTTCAATCTCCCTTTATTGCCATCGTTATATTGCACTTAATCATCCCTTGGTGCTTTGCTTGCGATGGTTTTCTGATCCATCCCTCCTCGTCTCACACTTTCTCTGTCTCCTGTTTCCTCCTCCTCTTCCTGTCTGTCCTCTCCTTTCCTTCTCTGCACTCTCTCTCTCTCTCCTTTGTTTTGCCATTCTCCAGGCGAAGTATGCTTTTCTCCCCGTAATGAATTTGTCAAAAATAGGTCGGACAGCAAAATACTCCATTATTCCACACCTAGTTGTACTTGTTCATTCCCCTCCACCTCCGATCCCTGCTTCCCTCACGAGGCTCTGCTTTCATCTCAGACGGTTGCATGTTTAATGTCACTCCTTTCACGTTGGTGCACTCCCGCATGGACGCTTTCACTAAACGTGTGCTGTATATCCAGTTTTCAGAGATTCAGGAGGTCTACATCTTCCTCCATCCCAGTCAAAATGAAGAAACACCTGTTGTTGTTTGTTGTTCTAGTGTAACACATTGTATCTCTGTAAATAGACAACAGATAAAGTCTACCACTGGCCCTGTTTCTTTGACGGTCTTGCTCTATTAGGTGCACAAATTCCATCATTAATTCATACCCGGCGCTGCACAGCAGGACCCCGACTGTGCGAGAGAGTGTGTGTGTGTGTGTGTGCGCGTGTGTGTGTGTGTGTGTGTGCTTCTTAAGCGTCTTATTTGGAACAACATGGAGGGAGGAGTACATTAAATCAACATAACTGGGAAGTTCAGATGAAACTCCTCCGTGATGATCTCATGTGTGTTTCTTGTGTATCTTCCAGGATTGTCGAATACTCGCTGGACCTGCAGAACGTCAACTTCACCGCCATCAGGACGGTGAGGGTCCTGCGGCCCCTTAAGGCAATTAACAGGGTGCCAAGTAAGTCTTTTTTTCCTGTATAAATTCAACGTGTCGTAATGCAACTCAAAGCCAAGAGGAGAAAGTGAACTTTGGCTGCATGCACATAATAGATGGCCATGAAGGAGTTGGGGTCAACACCGACGAGTCGCTAATAGATGTATCTGCTGTTTACAAAATAACTGTTCAATTCATGCTTCAATAAAAAACAAATATATGTATATTATATATCTGAAAACGGCATGATCGTTCATGTGATGCCGTCCTCTCGTTCAGCACCACGGACAGCTGCCTGCTGGAGCAGCCAGAGGCCGGAGGCTCGGTCGCTGTCCGAGGTGCTGAACACGATTCACTGAGACAGAAGTACCTTTAGACAGATGACAACACGCTGTACTTCATATGAGTTATATATCAAAGTTCATATGATGTCCATTCTCAATTGTAAAAAGCTGATATTTTACAGTATGAACTTACCCTTTCCATTCTGTTCCCTGTTTGAATGTAACCATTCCTTACCATACCATAGCACACCTGAAGTACGCTAACTCATGAGACATGAGTAGAAAAGGCTTTCTTCATTCGTATAGTACCTTTCAACACCTTCCAGCACATAAGAATCACAATTAAATAGGATTTCAGAAAAAGAGTAAAGTAAAATATAAGCGTTATTAAAATGTTAAACGTCAGAATCAAAATTAAAGGATTACGGTTAATTTACTAAAATTCAGCTGCAAACAGAAAAATCGTAATTCTTTTTTTTATACTAACCAGAAGCAAACCTGTCCCAGACGATCTGAGCGGTCCGGAAGGTTCATCATTTAGCTGCAGAAGATACTGAAGACGAATGTAGAGTCAGATTGAATCAGTCTTAGATGAAGTTGAGGCTCCACTCAGTCGTTCCCGGTTTGATTTGACCAACATGGCATCAAAGAGAACTTTGTGTTTGGCAGCAGAGGTTGTGCAATAAGGCTGAGACCACAACGTCTGTGATTGTGTGTGTGTTTCCTTTATTACAAGTGAACAATCCAACATGTGCTCGTGACTCAGCAGCTGGTTGGATCAGCTGGCAGGTTGCCCTGGAAGTAGATCCCTCTGCAGCGATTCTTTTTAAGTGACTTCAGGTGTTTAAAACTTAAGACCTTTGACTACAACATCTGCTCTGCATCGACTGAGGACAATGGAGTGAACATGAGATACAACATGCTGTATGTTCGCAGTAACGTTTGGCATGTTGATTAGAAGGACGAGAGAAGGGAAGGTGGATGAGATATTGACTATATATACAGTATATATATATATATATATATATATATATATATATATATATATATATACAGTATATATATATA
>JAVDOI010000349.1:30000-37500 GCA_032191485.1 Leptoclinus maculatus
AATGAAATGGCTGCTTATGAAATAAAAGCTGTGATCTATTTCTTGTTCTTTATCCCTGGTGATTATGTCGTGCTAAGCTAACTAGCCAGAGGCTAGGATATTGAAGGATTCTTTCAAAGTGCAGGGAGCAGGGATCCTTTCATTCAGCACGGTGAGAAGCTTTGTTCATCCTCTATGTACGGAGGTCGTTATATTCTATTATATATTCTCTGTGCTGCTCTAGTCTGAACTCCAGAGTACAAACAAAATGAAGCGTGAGGAACCAAAAAGACAACGAGTGTAACTCAGAGATATGAACATAGACTGTAGCTTTAACCTCCACAGTGACGAGGAGGGATTGTAATTATAAACTCATATCTCATATTCATAGACTACTTTATTGTCTTCATACAAACCCTGTAAAGAAAGAAGTCAAGTATCAAATGCATTACTGCTAAATATTTACTTAAATTGTTTCTAACGCGCGCGGTGCCAAGATAAAATAATAAGAGGTGCACGACGAAGCTCCATGGTTACGTCATTCTTTGGCGCGCACCTCGCGCTGGTTTCACCGCGGCGAGTTTAGACTGAGTTTAGACTGAGTTTAGACTGAGTTTAGACTGAGTTTAGACTGAGTTTAGACTGAGTGTAGACTGAGTTTAGACTGAGTTTAGACTGAGTTTAAGGGTGCGGAGGTCGCAGCGGTTGTGGGTAGTCGTCTGCTATCTCAACTCGCTCTCACTCCAAACTCGTCAAACACAGCAGCTCAGTCAGCGACCGTGTGCTTCAAACTAGCACGCTCTACGTACGATAGCGTCAGTTTTATCATAACCAACATAAATATGAAAGCGTCAAGTTATTTTGTAAACCAGCAGCCCCAGTGGTCACAAGATGATACGGTCCGTTTATAACACACTCAGCTGCTGCATGTTTCCCTCCTCTTTGTTTGTCGGATGAATAAAGAAGCAATTCACTCCTTTTATTAAAGACAATTTACCACAGAGCTCATCTCAGGGGCTCATTCAATCTCCATGCAGACACACACACACACACACACACACACACACACACACACACACACACACACACACACACACACGCACACACCAGTGGATGCACACACTTGCATGAGTCCACTTGTCACCTTGGGACTGGATGAGGGGAGGATGTGTGAAGAAGACCAGAAGAGTCAGTTAATGTGGCACTAATGGAAAGGATCCAGACCTGGTCCCCACTGACCACGGCTTAAAGGACTGGGCATGTTGACTTACAGTACCCCCCCCCCCCCGTGGAGAACATGGCCGAGGTAACGTCATCATGCACATTCTCATATATCCTTTTTCATTAACATTCTGTTTATTCTCACTTTTAATCTAGTTTGCACTAATCTCCTGCGTCAGCAGTCTGCATATGATTGAAATGGTTTTAAGTCGCCTTTATATAAAACAAACGTTTGCTATTCTATTCAGCCAACAATCTAATTAGCCAGACTAATTTAATCTAAATTATAGTTTTAATTTTACTTCCTGGAGAGAATCATTTTCCGTGTGGAACCTAACGTTAAATGTGTCACTTTAGCATTTAGACTTGTTGTTTCATTCTCTTATTTTTGTGAATAACTTCATTACATTTGGATGCATATTGTATAAAGCTTTCTTTTATAACTGTCGATTCATTGTAAGTTAATATTAGGGTGTCTTGGGTGATTTAAAACAGACTAAATGATTGTGAGAAGAAGAGACTTCAGGTTCTGTGATGTTTAACGACACTGACTTCAGATCCAGCACAGTTCAGCTCGGCGTCATTTAGTTTGATTCAAATCAAACAAACTTGATTTGGATGATGTTTCAAATGTGTAGTTAAATCCTATAATCCCACTAATTAAAACAAATGAAATGCTTAAACAAGGCCAATGATATAAATATAAATAGATACAATCCTGGTCACCTTTTGTTCATGATGGTGGCAGTGAGAGTTAGAATTTTGAGGAATTTCACAATCACAAATCTTGACGTACTTAGATCAAAAGTCCAAACTAAGCTCAGCACCCTGTTCACTAAATGTAGATGTCTGTCTGTGGCAGACCTCCGGTTCTACCAAGTGAAGCCGATGCGGAAGTCTCTTAAAACTGCATTCTCTCTAGTGACCACCAGGGGGCGACTCCTCTGGTTCTATAGAAGTCTATGAGAAAATGACTCTACTTCTCTCTTGATTTATTACCTCAGTAAACATTGTAAACATGAGTTTATGGTCTCAATCTCTAGTTTCAAGTCTTCTTCAATACAGCATGATGTTCATTTAGTACATTATGGTCCATTTAGAGTCAAACAGACCATAAAGCAGGGGATGCTTTAGGGGCGGGGCTACACAGTGATTGACAGGTCTCTACCAGAGACGTATACGGCGTCTCTACGTCACTCCTCCTCAGTCCAGATATGGTCACTTCTGTTCACTGGTGGCAAAAAGCCAAGATGGCGACGGACAAATCACCGAACTCGAGGCTTCAAAACATCAGTTCACAAACCAATGATTGACATCAAGATGACGACGTCCACTTCTTATATACAGTCTGTGGTTTCTACTAAAAGGACGAGAGAGGAAGGACATCTAATAGTTGTTCCCAACAAAACTGAAATCTCTTCCTTTAAATTTAAATTCTCAAGAGAAATGAACATTTCACCAGCTGTGATTGGCCGCCTCCTGCAGTGCTAAAGAGCATATTACATGGCTCAACAATAAGGATTGATTTGTTTTCATGGAGATGTCAAATATTAGATCTTTCATTTCTGAAACATACATCAGACATTTATCCTTCGCAGCTTCCCTGTCGTCTGCTTCTTCCGACTGAAACATGTTAGATCATCACAGCCTTTGCCAGGACCCCCCTGGGAGCGACGGTCCGAGGGCCGCCAGCCGGCCCACTTACCCTTGATTAGTCGGCTAAATGCTCACTCAATCCTCCATCTATGTTACAGATAGAATTTAACCCCTGCTTTAGTTTCCTTACACTGATCAGAGCCAAAGTAATGGGCCATGGGATCACAATTAGTGTGGAGATTAGGGATTGATTAGATAATTATGATAATACAGAGGCTTATATGGAAATGCCGGCGCAATGTGTTGAATTTCTGCACGAGCAAAAAGAGTGGGAGGGATGAGAGAGAGAGAGAGAGAGAGAGAGAGAGAGAGAGAGAGAGAGAGAGTTAGCTGGAAATTAATGAGACAATGGAAAAAAAAGAATCTGTTGCTGCTCCACACTTTTTTTTCTTGGTTTGGATTTTGGATTTAAAGCAAGAGTGATTAGGAACCAAAAAGGAAAAAACACAAGAATCAACACTCTACCCTCAGAATATAACGAGCTTCCGTACATCTCAGAAACTTTGTCCGAATACATTTTTACCTTCTTGTTATCAGTCCTGCTGTGTGTTTCGTTCCGTTAGCTGTTAGCTCTGTTAGCTAAACACACCGCAGGTCTCCCACTGGCGGCTAACAGCTAACTAGCTCCTTTTACTGACACGAGGGAGAAGCGCTCCATTGTAGTCGGCACTCGGATCAGCTTGTCATTTTGCTAAGAAACAGTTACACACACAGACATACAATGGTAAAACGGTGTGAATCAGGTCCTTGAGCATGAAAGCACAGACAAATATCCGGTTCATTGGTCCAGCAGTATATGCAAGATTAGCCCTGGACAGACAGACACTCACGCACTCACTCACACATACACAACCGAACACATCCTCTCCTGGCGGAGATAGTAACAATAGATTAGAATACAATGTTTTGTCCAAACATTTTGACCTGACAAAACTCAATTGTTGTTCAGTCGTGTGGGTCGTGTCCCTCACCAATGTTTATGGGTGATGCTCACTTCTGACCCAACAAGAAAGATGTCACAACTCCAGAGAGGCAAGCAAGCTCCTGGTTTAAATATAACACCAGAGAACATTTCACTGAGGTTCAGTGTGTCGTTTAAGGGTTAGATGTTAAACTTCTGCAGCATAAGACTTTTGCTCTGTAATGTTTTTTTTCTTCATATCAATGTTTTTTTCCTGTGTTTGTCTCTTCAGGCATGCGCATCCTGGTCAACCTGCTGCTGGACACTCTGCCCATGCTGGGCAACGTCCTCCTCCTCTGCTTCTTCGTCTTCTTCATCTTCGGCATCATCGGCGTGCAGCTGTGGGCGGGGCTTCTGAGGAACCGCTGCTACCCGAAGGAGAACTTCACACTGTGAGTCCCCCGTCTGCGATCTTTGTGTGTGTGTGTGTGTGTGTGTGTGTGTTTGTTAATGTCAGTTCATGAGACGTTGTGATGCTCGAGGATCTGTGACATGTTGGTCCGTCGGAAAAAGTATTTGTGAGTGTGTGTAACGTCTGCTATTGATTCCTAATGTGTCTCCATCATAGAGCGTCATTTTGTTTGTGCAATGGTGTAAATGTGTGATGAAAAGGTAAGTTTACACACATTAGAACACACTGTGCTTTTACATAAATGTGTCACCTCGACTTTCGTTGCCTGCCCCCCCCCCCTCAATGTGACTCTCGAATAAGATTAATTACACCATCTTCTCAATTCACTGATATTACCATAGAGAGAGATGAAGGCTCTCTCTTTCTAACATAGTGAGGCTGATTGCAAACCAAAATTTTGCACAAAGCAAATGTCATTATCTCAGAGTCAATTCTGCCACTTAATTAAAAAAACGCCACTCTTTTCCTTCCAACCCTCCCAGGCCTGTGGATTTCCCCCCCCCCCCCCCCCCCACATCCCCTTCGCAGCCTGTGCTACACTCTGTCCAATTACTAAAATTATATTAGCATAGATGCAGGAAGCTTTAAGGACTTCAAGAGAACTTCCATATATTCCATAGACTGTCTCTATCTGGACTTTTTGCAACCAGTGAACAGGAAGTGACCATATCTGGACTGAGGAGGAGCGACGTAGAGACGCCGTATACGTCTCTGGTAGAGACCTGTCAATCACAGAGTAGCCCCGCCCCTAAAGCATCCCCTGCTTTATGGTCTGTTTGACTCTAAATGGACCATCATGTACTAAATGAACATCATGCTGTATTGAAGAAGACTTGAAACTAGAGATTGAGACCATAAACTCATGTTTACAATGTTTACTGAGGTAATAAATCAAGAGAGAAGTAGAGTCATTTTCTCATAGACTTCTATAGGACCAGAGGAGTCGCCCCCTGGTGGACACTAGAGAGAATGCAGCTTTAACACATGAAGCTTCGGCTTCACTGTTCAGAACTGGATGTTGCCTGCTGATATATATAGAATCATGTAGTTCTAAAAAACAAATGTTTAAAAGAAAGAAAGCGATATGAAGGGAAATAAAAATCACACAATTTTGTGAGCGATGTTTTGTCAATAATTTTATATTGCCATTCACAGAAGGTTGGACTTGGCATTATGTAAGATGTTTTATTTTCTTCCTTTGTTTGTTCACCGTAAGGGTGATTCTTTCCAAGAATCCCTGCTCTAAACTATTCGTATTGCTACGCCACAAAGGTCGTTAAGGTTATTAGCATTATTAAAACACAAACGACTGGTTTTAATTCGGGAAGAATTGCAGTTTTGGTTTAAAAATAATTTCGTCAAATGATCGCGGTCGCGATTGAACGGCGACAACGTCGACTCTTAGTAGGAAACAGGATGTACAACAGCGGCCCGATGTCGTCAGAGTCGCTCCTCTGAACCAGGACTCCAGCTGTGCTGTGGGAACAACACATTTATCTCTTTGCTTAGTTTAACTGAGTCCCTGTTGTCTCGAGACGAGTTCAACCCGCTGACCTGTTTCACCGTGTTCCTCCTAAAACTAAACAACTTCTTTATTGTCTCTGCCGTTCTCAATTGGCTGAACTCATACTTTGTATCATCTCCTCATCATTGTGCTCATTAGCAACGTAACTGTGTACGTGGTGTGTGTGTGTGTGTGTGTGTGTGTGTGTGTGTGTGTGTGTGTGTGTGTGTGTGTGTGTGTGTGGGCTGTTTATTTCCTCTGTCATGTCATCACAATGAGAGCAGTGCCACGGATCACTCAGCAGCAGAAGCAACAGCTGCCAATCAGTCAATAACCTTCAACTTCTACCGATGAAATTGTTCATCTTTTGGTGATTTTCACACAGCTGGTTTTGATTACATCCTCGCACTCCGTGAACTACTCCGAGATAAGCGAGATACGATGGGGTGTGGCGTTGGGACTTGAAGGATTTAGGCTTTTAAATCACCATTTAAGTGCTTTATTAAAAATGAGTTATTGGGCTTTTTGCAGCAGAACATGTCATTCTCTAAGGATGAGATATGATAAGATGACATGAACTTTATTGTCTCCTGGAACTTTTCTTTGACGTTTTACGATCGTTCATGTATTAAAATGCATGCCGTACGTTTTGAATTAGGTTTGAGAGAAACGTATTCTGTCGTGCATTAACTCAGTTTAACTCTAACGAATAACTTCTGTAGCTTATTTAATCCAAGATGGCGACGGTGAGACCGCTGAATTCGAGGCTTCAAAGCGACCAATGAGTGACGTCACGACGACTACGACCACTTCCTGTATGCGGTCTATGGTTCTAGTTCAGCAATTAATTGTAGTTAATGACTTTGAAATGCACAGAGTAATTAGTACTTTCCAGGATAATTAAATACTGAATTTACAGTCACACGTTAGCGTCTTTCTTTCCTCTTTGGCTCATTTCATTCAGCTGGTTTTGACTGTCAGGCCTTCGTTCACCACACAACCTGAGACCTGATGAGACGAGACAAGAACAAATCAAGTCTTCATGTTTTATCAAAATGTTTTGATGGCGTCTCCGTTCGATTGCTGGCGAAGACAATAGTGAGTCAGTGAATGAGAGGCTGGGAGCTCAGCAGCTGTTGTTTGTTCCCAAATATCTCCCTGATTTAAGAGTACAGCTAATACCACCGTGTATAAAACACAGAGCTCAGAGAATGACGGGGATCCCGCTGAGACCGAGCGTGTGATGAGGCTCAGTCTGGCTGCACGGAGGAGCTGTGCTCTGCCGAGTCCAGAGAGACAAGAAGGCTCTGATGAGATGAGACTGAGAGGGGATGTAATCACGGGATGTCCTGACCCACCCGGGTTCATTTCAGTAATGTCATCCATCGTTGGTAAAACATGCACACAATCTTGTTATGTATCAGAGCGCCGGGAGCGTGAAACACGAACCTCTGGCTGCCGTCTGCACCGTCAGGAGTCCACAACGTCTCCTCAGGTGTGACATGACAGACGTCTGTTTGACGCTGGCCGCTGGTGAACCTAATGAGCTCAGCGGAGAGGAAATGTACGTCCGGTCTGATGAAAGAGCCGGGGCTGCGATGTCGGCTCGGTCATGTGCAGAGGTGGGTGATTATCGGACGGGAAGAAGAGTAGAACGAGGGGGAGGAACCGGTTTGTTCTTGTAGACGAAGGTTCTCTCCTCCGGACATACAGAACAAATACACACGAGAGGAACCAGAACGTTACCGAGTTGAACAGCTGGGCTCA
>JAVDOI010000349.1:45000-77953 GCA_032191485.1 Leptoclinus maculatus
TGTTTGACTCTAAATGGACCATAATGTACTAAATGAACATCATGCTGTATTGAAGAAGACTTGAAACTAGAGATTGAGACCATAAACTCATGTTTACAATGTTTACTGAGGTAATAAATCAAGAGAGAAGTAGAGTCATTTTCTATAGACTTCTATAGAACCAGAGGAGTCGCCCCCTGGTGGACACTAGAGAGAAGACGTTTTAAGACTCTTCAGCATCGGCTTCACTCTGCAGATCCGGAGGTTTCCGCTTGCAAAAAACAGATATATTGACACACACACACACATGGAAAAAGACACATTTTAGCTGTGGGACATCATGTCCGGCATCAAGATCACCTCGCCGCCGATGCTCTGTGGTAGAATGGAAGCCTTTTGATGTGAATAACATCAGTGAGCAGCAGTGGAAGGAAGCAAGGAAATTACTATGGAGTGGAGTTGGAGTGGTTGGAGGGTAAGAGATGGAAAAAAGGATGATGAAATTGAAGAGAAAATAGAGGGAAGAGGGATGGAAAGACGTGTGTGTGAGTGAGGGTGATGGAGTGGACGGATCAATAGGAGAGAAGGAATCAGGAGGAGGAGGTGGTGGTGGTGGGCTGGAGTGTCGGCATGAAATCCAAGAGAGGATTGGAGGACGGCAGAGAGGAAGCGACCACATGTTGGTCTCCCTCTTTGATCTTAAATGAAGTGGTATTAATTAGAGCGAGTCCTCTCCGAGCAGACACACTGATCACAGCATCAGGTTTAACACTAGGTCTGACATGGATTCTTATTAACTGGTAATTATACACTAATGAAAACGTAATTATGAATATTAGAATCAATTTCTGCAAAAAAAAAAGCATCCCTCAGATTCTGGATCAAAACCAACTTAATTGCAGGGATTGAAACTGAAGTCTCTCCTCTGAAGTACCTGAAGTCTGAAACATTCTCTAAATGAGGAAGCAGATCCTCGCTGGATCTCACGAGGAATATGTTGTAATTAATAAAGCTTGAAGGTATCGAACAGACGAAGCATCAGAGCAGGATTCTACTCCTCGCAACTGTTGCACGTCTGTCTTTTCTGGTCCCGGCAGAGACCGGCGTCGACAGTCGGGATCTCGTCGGCTTTGTTGCGCCGTGTTTCAAGGCTTGTCTCGCAAACCGACTTAGTGGAGGAAAGCGATTGAAGATCCGCTATTCACATGTGAAAAAGTTCTGTTCGTATCCCCGCTCGTACTCATCTCAGCGGCAGACGGATAACGAGGCTTTTAATTATGTTTGCTTGAATACTGCACGACACTGAGCAACGGAGAGATGGAAGGAGGGCAGACAGAGAGGGAGGGAGAGAGAGATGAGACGGAAACAGTTAGAGAGAGAGTGTGACAGGTGTGACTGATGGAGAGACAGATGAAAGGAGTGAGATAAAGATGGAGAGACATGGTTACCATCATGTGGAGAACTCAGGGGAGTGAGAGGCTGGACCTGGACTCTAAACCAGGTGATGAGCCGTCACTGCGCCAGGTATCAACATCCAGCAATATCAAGTTTAATACATGTTTACAAGGTTGAATAATGAAAACGTCATTAGTACGCTTTTAAAAGGCATTTAAGTGAGAAATAACTGTCTTTTTTTTTAGAGAGCCTTCAGAATTTTGCTATTGAGGCAAATGAAGTGTCAATCAAAGGGTCTCGGACCCACAGAGGCCACCAGATATCGCACACTGTTCGGCCCCTACATGGGAGTGGATACAGACGCCTGTAATGCACCAACCTGTTGCACAACACTGCTAGAGGAAGGCACCGACACACAGACCCGATATCAAACATCCAGATGAAGTCGGTTAACGTGTTTCCAAACAGAATCCAAAACAATGAGCCAAAAAGATGTTGATATGTGGAGCTTCAATATTTAGGAGGGAAAGTCTTAGCTTCCTTTCTCTTGCTCAGCCTCACACACACACTCACACACACACACACACACACACACACACACACACACACACACACACTCACACACACACACACACACACTCACACACACACACACACACACACACACACACACACACACACACACACACACACACACACACACTCACACACCGCTCTAATTGTATTTCAGCGGCTCCTGCAGAGTGTGAGTATAAATATTTGATGGGATCGGCGAGGGTACCGAACGGGTTCCCGGGACCCGCTTGCCTCCTTTTCACCACAAATCTTGGATCAATGCAAGAGCAGCTTTAAACACACACTGACACACACACACACACACACACTGACACACACACACACACACACACACACATTTGGCAGCTTACACACACTTTTCAGCCTGCTCCTCCGCAGCCTTTGTCGCAGCGGTTCAGAGGGAGAGCAGAAAGAGGTTATCAGGTTATCAGGCCTCACAAATACTATTGATCGCAGCCCAGAGAGCGTTAGACCTCATCCCCCTCTCTCCTCCTCCACTTCTCTCTCCTCCTCCACTTCGCTCCTCCTCCACTTCTCTCCTCCTCCTCCACTTCTCTCTCCTCCTCCACTTCTCTCTCCTCCTCCACTTCTCTCTCCTCCTCCACTTCTCTCTCCTCCACTTCTCTCTCCTCCTCCACTTCTCTCTCTCCTCCACTTCTCTCTCCTCCTCCACTTCTCTCTCCTCTTCCACTTCTCTCTCTCCTCCACTTCTCTCTCTCCTCCACTTCTCTCTCCTCCTCCACTTCTCTCTCCTCCTCCACTTCTCTCTCTCCTCCACTTCTCTCTCTCCTCCACTTCTCTCTCCTCTTCCACTTCTCTCTCCTCCTCCACTTCTCTCTCCTCCTCCACTTCTCTCTCCTCCACTTCTCTCTCCTCCTCCACTTCGCTCCTCCTCCACTTCTCTCCTCATCCCCCTCTCTCCTCCTCCACTTCTCTCTCCTCCTCCACTTCTCTCTCCTCCTCCACTTCTCTCTCCTCCACTTCTCTCTCCTCCTCCACTTCTCTCTCTCCTCCACTTCTCTCTCTCCTCCACTTCTCTCTCTCCTCCACTTCTCTCTCTCCTCCACTTCTCTCTCCTCCTCCACTTCTCTCTCCTCCTCCACTTCTCTCTCTCCTCCACTTCTCTCTCTCCTCCACTTCTCTCTCCTCTTCCACTTCTCTCTCTCCTCCACTTCTCTCTCCTCCTCCACTTCTCTCCTCCTCCACTTCTCTCTCCTCCTCCACTTCTCTCTCTCCTCCACTTCTCTCTCCTCCTCCACTTCTCTCTCCTCCTCCACTTCTCTCTCTCCTCCACTTCTCTCTCCTCCTCCACTTCTCTCTCCTCCTCCACTTCTCTCTCCTCCTCCACTTCTCTCTCCTCCTCCACTTCTCTCCTTCTATATCTGTTCCACCTGCTGACAGTGAGCCTAAAACATCAAACATACCAAAGCACGGTGAACAAAACAACTGTAGATTTATTACATTATCATGATGAAATTCTTCAGCGTGGCGTTGAACCTGGTGATCTTCTGATGAACAATAGAGCATTGACTCTGGTTGAACCTGGTGATCTTCTGATGAACAATAGAGCATTGACTCTGGTTGAACCTGGTGATCTTCTGATGAACAACAGAGCATTGACTCTGGTTGAACCTGGTGATCTTCTGATGAACAATAGAGCATTGACTCTGGTTGAACCTGGTGATCTTCTGATGAACAATAGAGCATTGACTCTGGTTGAACCTGGTGATCTTCTGATGAACAATAGAGCATTGACTCTGGTTGAACCTGGTGATCTTCTGATGAACAATAGAGCATTGACTCTGGTTGAACCTGGTGATCTTCTGATGAACAACAGAGCATTGACTGTGTGTGAGTTCAACAGGAATAGAAAGTGATGATTGGACATTTTAATCCAGTTACTGTATACTTAAAGGAGCATTGTGTAGGATTCAGGAGGATCTATTTGCAGACATGTCTCCGTCACAAATGCATGCCTGTGTGGATTAGCAACAGACACCTTCAGTTTGTCACAATGTAAAAGGTCTCATGACATAAAGGACTCGGGTGGAACACAGAAGCTCGGGCGAGTCAATGAAATCTGAACCACTGCTATTGTGTTCTGTAGCTGCTATCGGAGTCCCGAAGATGTTCCGGTCAGAGTTCGATGCAACAGAGTTCTTTCTTTGAGCAAGAAATAAAGCCGAGCAGACCTCGGAGTATAACTGACCACCCTCTTCTGAACACAGTCGTATGTGTTGCCCTGAAAATAATGGTGTCATATATTTGTGGTCACACCCAAGTTTGACTTTTCTAACGGTGTCTCGTGAAGTCCCAGACTTTCCAAGTTATACAATAAACAAACAGGTTATATGTTTAAATCACTTGAATCCTACTATATTAACACCTGTTAGATGTGTGCTGAAGACATTGAATTCTTTAATTGTGGTGACTTAATGTGACAAATCAAACTCCAGCAGTTAATAGCTAATACAGCTGTGAGCAACGAACCAGACTACCACTGGGTTTCAATGTAGTGAATTCAATTATGGAGATTGAATTACAACTGTACGGCTGACTCAGATAACAAAGATAAAAACAATGTGAACATCAAACACGTACTATAGATTTGATTTCCCCACAGGGCTGAAGGGCCAAATCGACTGCAGAGAAAGTTTGAATGATTTCAATTTATATTCTGAGAAATCGTTTTTATCTGTTACATTCGGGATGACAAATAAATACTACGATACCGATGAGCCTCAACTGCCGTTGAGAATAAACCAATCAGAGGCGTACATTAGAACTC
Organism: Leptoclinus maculatus; assembly: GCA_032191485.1. Taxonomy (NCBI): domain Eukaryota; kingdom Metazoa; phylum Chordata; class Actinopteri; order Perciformes; family Stichaeidae; genus Leptoclinus; species Leptoclinus maculatus. The sequence goes on from JAVDOI010000349.1 coordinate 49,739, forward strand.
AATTTAAAGGGACAGATCACCCCAACGGTTAAAACAGACTTTATTCCTCTTACCTGTGGTGCTTTATCTTCCAGTGTCGGAGGTTTAAGACAGAGAGATGTCTATATCCATAGTTGACTTATAACCTCCTGCTTTTATGTACACAGTCTTGTATCGTCACTTTCCTTTTATCAAGGATCCAGGTATCTCAGTTCATCTTTGGTTCTGATGATTCAACACGGAGACTTTCATGTCCATCCAGTGTGTGGAAGTACTCCCAACTGTGAGTCATCCATCTTCCACACACTGTGGAGAAAGGGAACGGGACTTTTAACTGTGAACTATGTAGAGCTGGCACTAGCCTCAGTTACAGTATGTTAAGTTTCATTGATAATAGAGAAAAGTCTTTTGGGTGTATCGTGTCCCGTGTGAATGGGATTTAATCTAAGGCTTTAGCTCTCACGACCCAAGAAGGTGTTCTGGTTGTGGTAGAGAAAAGACAGCAGTTACAGCTCAGTATCTTCTCGTTTTCAGCAGCTTTGTTGTCACCATATTGTAGAACGTGTTATGTTTGGACCTGTCCAGCCAAGTGGGCTAACAGGCTAGAGGTAGCAGCAGCTAAACTCCACTGGTCTCAAGCCATCTGTGCTGAGAGTTCTTCGTTCAGTGGGACTAGCTGGCAGAAACTGACCGCGAACAGCTCAGAATGTTTCACGCCAGTGTTTTAGCACATTTTTGCCTTTTGGAAGGAAGAACTCTTTTGTTTTTTTTTGTAGTGGGTCTCAACAACGTTCTGTGCATGGCTCTCATCCTCCTCCCAGATCGGTTCCTTCTTCATGATCAACCTGTGCCTCGTGGTCATCGCCACCCAGTTCTCCGAGACCAAGCAGAGGGAGCACCAGCTGATGCAGGAGCAGCGAGCGCGCTGCTCGTCCTCCTCCACCCTGGCCAGTGAACCTGGCGACTGCTACGAGGCGCTCTTCCAGCTCGTCTGCCACATCCTGCGCAAGGCCAAGAGGCAAGCGGTCGCCCTTTTCAACGCCCTGCGGGGGAAACCCCGCGGCTTCCGGGGCCACGGGCGCGGCAGAGGAGGAGGGGAGGCGAGGGAGAGGAAGGCCAACGGACGGGAAGGACGCGAGAGGAGAGCAGCGATGAGGCGTGGTGTGTAACCGTGAAAGTTGACAGTAGTATTCAGAAGCATGCGTTAAACACCGACCTGTTTAACACCCTCTGTATGCAACATTTCAGGTCCACCCTGTCCCCACCGTAACAAACCCGACCACGCCTCACCTGTGGCCCTCAACACCACCGACGGCTGCCCGCAGTGTGCCACGGCCCTGTCGCTCACCGACGGCGTGGGACCGGCTCGCGGTGCGGGAAAAAGCGAAGCAGAGGAGGGAGCTGTGGAGGAAACGGACAGTAGTAAGGAGGAGAAGGGCCACGGGGGCTGCAGTCCAAAGAAGCGATGCGAGGCGCTGTGGCACGACATAAAGGCGAAGCTGTGGGGAATCGTGGAGAGCAAGTACTTCAACCGAGGCATCATGATCGCCATCCTGATCAACACCATCAGCATGGGCATCGAGCACCACGAGCAGGTACGCACAGCTGCAGCTCTGTTTATGTTTTAAATGCATCTTTTTGGTCTTTATGTCGCACTTCCCCCCACCTTTCATTCTTTCCCTTTCATTTCTGCAGTATTTGAGTCATTCTCTCTTCATCGGGTTAATCAAATGTTTTCAGCACAGAAACCATGACATACTGAACGGATTCAGTAGGTAGACTGGTAGGTAGGTAGACAGACAGACAGGTAGGTAGACAGGTAGATAGACGGTTAGGTAGGTAGACATATAGGTAGAAAGGTACATAGACAGGTAGGTATAGTAGTTAGACAAACAAATAGGAAGACAGGTAGGTCGGTAGGCTGATAGGTAGACAGGTAGGTAGATAGTGATGTAGGTAGGTAGACAGACAGGTAGGTCGGGAGGGAGGCTGATAGGTAGACAGGCAGTTAGGTTGTCCATCGTCGGAACATTTGATTAATTGATTTCTGTCGGGATGTAAAGAAACACATGAAACTAGAAGTACATTACCAGCTTTCATTCCCCCACGGCCATCATGTGATCTCACTCTATCAACAACTCTTTGGACCCACTTTGTGGAAAATAATGAGAAGTTTTAGTTGAAAGAGTAACCTACGAATGCTCGGAGGGAGGTTTCATCCTTAGTCATTATGTTAGAATGCATGTTGTATTTGTCGTCTAGTTATTTATCTAACTCGTGTGTTTATATGTTTCATTGCTATCCAATTAGCGAGCTCACAATGCACATTTGTGAATGGGGGAGTCGATAGCAGTCGGTTCAGTAATACACGGAGCTGCTCTCTCTATCTGCCGACAGCTATAACCATGCAGCTCGCCGTGTGAATCCTCCGTCTCTTTTAGTGTCTCTCTCTGTCACTCAGTGTCCACACTCCTCCGCAATGTAAAGCTCTCTATACCCTCTCTCTCCAGTCTGTTCCTCCATCTTCCTTTAAAATGCCTGTATAATGTGATAGGAAAGACATACCTGCTACAGGTATGTGTTTGATGTTGGTAGGTAACATTATCTCCCCTTTGGCTCAGATCACACTCGTCAAGATCTCCAAGCGATCTTCCAACTTGTGCTTATTCCCCCCCCCCCCCCCCCCCCCGTTTCCTGTCGCTTTCTGTTTGTGCTTTCTTTCTATCAATATTTCTCGCTCTCGCTATACCATCGCCCACATACGCATGCCACCGCCGCAGTGGTGGGTCGTCTCTCATCTCAGGGGCGGCTAAAAATAGAGAGAGACAGAACGAGGGAGGCAGAGAGAGAGAGAGAGACACTTTGCTCCTGAACTGGGGAGGAAACAGCGAGCTGGAATGTCGTGCCTCCCTCTGTTTGAACAGTGGTATCAGAGGCTTCATCCGTGTCATCGCTCTGATCCTCGTCCACCTGTCCTGCTGCAGCTGTGCTCCCTGGTTCTGTTGCTGTGGGATCAACAGATACCAGCCAAACTGTTTTTACAAAGACTTCTGGGTTTCACTCGGTGTGATTGATAGATATCACAGCCACTGGCAGGAAACTAGACATCATTTGGAAAGTAACGTTATTCCTAAACAAACTAGACAGGTAGGTGGATAGACGGGTAGGTAGACAGGTAGGTAGACAGGTAGGTAGGTAGACAGGTAGGTAGGTAGACAGGTAGGTAGACAGGTAGGTAGGTAGACAGGTAGGTAGACAGGTAGGTAGACAGGTAGGTAGGTAGACAGGTAGGTAGACATGTAGGTAGACAGGTAGGTAGACATGTAGGTAGACAGGTAGGTAGGTAGACAGGTAGATAGACTGGTAGGTAGGCAGACAGGTAGGTGGGTAGACAGGTAGGTAGACAGGTAGATAGACTGGTAGGTAGGTAGACAGGTAGGTGGGTAGACAGGTAGATAGACTGGTAGGTAGACAGGTAGGTGGGTAGACAGGTAGATAGACTGGTAGGTAGGTAGACAGGTAGGTGGGTAGACAGGTAGATAGACTGGTAGGTAGACAGGTAGGTGGGTAGGTAGGTAGACAGGCTGGTAGGTAGACAGGTAGGTAGGCCGACACATTTTGCACTACTTAAACTACATGATAAGATAGTCTTATTGAAACTATGACAAAGCAAACAACAAACTTTCTCTACATTTTCTCATTTTATGTTTGAATATTATATTCAATATAAAATACTGAAAACATCAACAATTCATTAGTTCTTTGGAACATAAATTGTCTAAACAACACGTTCTCACGCCCAACTCGTCAAATACAGTCTTCTAAGACATCAGTGTCTTCTAAGACATCAGTGTCTTCTAAGACATCAGTGTCACATCAGCGTCTTCTAAGACATCAGTGTAAGAAGACATCAGTGTCTTCTAAGACATCGGCGTCTTCTAAGACATCAGCGTCTTCTAAGACATCAGTGTAAGAAGACATCAGTGTAAGAAGACATCAGTGTCTTCTAAGACATCGGCGTCTTCTAAGACATCGGCGTCTTCTAAGACATCAGTGTAAGAAGACATCAGTGTAAGAAGACATCGGCGTCTTCTAAGACATCGGCGTCTTCTAAGACATCGGTGTCTTCTAAAACATCAGCGTCTTCTCAGACATCAGTGTCTTCTCAGACATCCGTCTCCTAGAAGACCCTGATGCTCTAAGTTCCCCTCTATCAGTTTGGGACGCGTCATGGACGGGTGTCTCTTCTCATTACATGCAAAGTGTCTTTTCGATACAAACTGACATCATTACATTCAAAGTGTTTAAAAGGGAACGAACCGTTCTGACAGGTCTGAGACGACATGTTGTAAATGTTAAAAGTCTTTCCAAGTCTTAGTTTAGATGAATTCCATCAGTGCGACTCGTAACGCTCTCGTTTGACATCACAAACAGGATCATAACTCTTGGGTCTTTGTCTGCGAAGACATTTGTTGCTACAGTGACATCATGAGCATTATTGAAATACAAGGCTGTACCCCCCCCCCCCCCCCCCCCATTGGACAGGATGGATTGCTGGAGTGAGGAGATACTTCAGAGAATTTAACAGCTGTTTGAAAATTAATAATGCAGCAGCGTGATGGGCACTTTGGAGATTTCACAGGGATGGATAGAGATCAGACGACACAGCTCAACGATTGTCTTTCTTTTGCCAAAATGTCAAGATTAAAATCGAAGGAAATGAGCAGATTGATGTCGCGGGAGCAGCCGTGGCCACGGTCGAAATATTCAATAACACCCACGTGGCTGTCACATGCAGATCAAAAACCACAGCAGAAACAAAACATATTTGGTAATAAAAGCGAAAGTAGGTCAGAGAATTCAAAAATAAAATCATAATTTTGGAGGACAATGAATCAATCCCCAGGAAACAGTTGGATGTCTTCGGATAGAAAATGAGAGCAACTGAGCTTCTGAAACATCATCTAAGATGAATGTTGTGAATAAATGCAACCCTCCGACCCGACCTGAGGATTACTGCAGAATGAACAGCCAGCAGGACTTAACGAGACGGCGATCTGCAGTCAGGCTGCTGGTGACGACATGAAAAGACTCTTATTGACGACATTTTTCACAATTTGGTTTGTTATGATTTCCATTATCACATTACTGAAACGTATGCATGACACCACAGCTGTGAGCTGGGGGGGTTGCACTAACGGGGGTCGGACTCGCTTCTGATGATAAAAGCATCCGACTAGTGAAGAAAAGGCTAAAACAGACCGAGCTTGTCCACAAATGGGACCGTCACAGGAAGGTCATGTTTCATAGGGTTCGTCATTACCTCTCCCAAAATGAGCCGTTATGAAAATGATTTACAGTGTTTTCTGATCCTCTGATAACTCTGTGGTTCAGTCTGAAGTTTAGGGAACAAAAATGAGGTTCGGAAAGATTACAGTCGTGGTTAAATGGAACCTACATTACCCGTTGTTAGGACACGGATATGGTGTCAAAGTCAGACACTCTGTAAAACCTGTACCAGTCAACCACGTAGGTAGGTAGACCGGTAGGTAGACCGGTAGGTAGACCGGTAGGTAGACAGGTAGGTAGACAGGTAGGTAGACCGGTAGGTAGACCGGTAGGTAGACAGGTAGGTAGGTAGACCGGTAGGTAGACCGGTAGGTAGACCGGTAGGTAGACAGGTAGGTAGACTGGTAGGTAGACCGGTAGGTAGACAGGTAGGTAGTTAGACCGGTAGGTAGACCGGTAGGTAGACAGGTAGGTAGACTGGTAGGTAGACCGGTAGGTAGACCGGTAGGTAGACAGGTAGGTAGGTAGACAGGTAGGTAGACAGGTAGGTAGACAGGTAGGTAGGTAGACCGGTAGGTAGGTAGACCGGTAGGTAGACAGGTAGGTAGACAGGTAGGTACATAGACAGGTAGGTACATAGACAGGTAGATAGACAGATGGGTAGACAGGTATGTTGGTCATTCCACAGAGAATAACAGAGAGAGTGAGAGTTTCCTTGTCGGGAAATAAATGAACATTTCATTTTTTGTGGTGTTTAAACAAACAACCGATGTTGTTTTTCTGGTGACTCAACAAAGTGAAGCAACATGTCCAACTGCTAATATGACTTCTTTCATCTGTTTTAAGATATATAATGCCGCTCATACTTCTGTACAGTTGCTGATTAATGCAAGTTTGTAAACTACTTAGTAGGAAGAATTACCTTTCTTCATCTGCATTTTGAAATCCATGCCAATGCTAATTTGGTTGTTGATGTATAAAGAGTTAGTCACCCATTTACATCCAGTAATTTAACCTTTTACATTCAGGCATTGGCTTTACTTTTATGTCTTGTTTCACATCAAATTATTTTTTTTTATGTACTCTCCTGAATACGTTCCTCAGTGTAAACAACCCTCTCTTCTTATTGGGTTCCATACATCAGCTGACCGGCAAACACACATGTCTTTAGATCTGACCCCAGGTCTGCAGTAATGAGACTGGACCTCCAGAGGCTGCAGACGCCGTTCGGCTGGTCTGCAAACGGCAGCCAGCCGTCACATCGTTACCGACACTGGTGCACACGCATCATTAGCCTGTTTTTTTCCCCCACTGCTAAACACTCATTAGTACTGACAAGCACACACACACACACACACACACACACACATACAAATGTGCATGCAGTACAAACAGACATGTAAACGCAAAAACACACAGCGCTCGTTGATTTCGGGGCAGTGAAATGTCAGAGGCGTCATCGCCCGAAGTTACAGAGAAGCTCTGTGGAATAGTGATTGTGCCAAATTTAGCCCTTTGTGTGAGGATGTGTGTGTGTGTGTGTGTGTGTGTGTGTGTGTGTGTGTGTGTGTGTGTGTGTGTGTGTGTGTGTGTGTGCTCTTCTTCATGGAGCAAAGCCAGACAGAGAAGGACTCAAACGGTGTCAGAGACAGACATTGATGCACATTAGCAGCGTGATACTGACACTAATATATTGTAAAGGCATAAAAAAATACATTCATCCAACTGGTTTTTTTGCCAATGTTCAAGTGTTAACAAGTCTCTGTGGGCTTGTTTAAATACCGGCAGCATGTCCAAGTGCTAATTTTATCACAAGTAATTGCTGGTGTAACTTTTACAGTATTACGTGATAGTTTCCCAGAACGTTGGGAGTAAACAGGTTGTTCTCCGAGGTGGAAGGAGTCATCAAACCGTTTTTTAATGGCAGCATCTGCAACATCCATAATTGATGACAAAACGTGTTCTGTTTTGTTTGACTGCTGTGTTGAATGGAGCAGACAGCAGGGATGTGGACACAGAGCAACAAATACCAGATACTCCCCCTGCTCCTCACTGTGTTCCTCAGCAATCCTCTAAACATTGCAGCAAACCAGGAGCACTTTAGTACTTTTTACTGGCATCAGTGTGCGTGTGTGTGTGTGTGTGTGTGTGTGTGTGTGTGTGTTTGAGTGCAGTTGCCCTTTCCACCAATCAATTTGGAGCATTCGATCCACGGTGAGTAAAATTGCTCATAACTAGACAAAGCCACGAGGAAGCAAAAGAAAGAACGAACCGATAGATAGACGGAGAGAAAGCGAGAGCTCCTTTAGCGTTCACATTTTCTTGCCAGAAATGCGATTGCTGAGCTGCTGTGGATGTGTGTGTGTGTGTGTGTGTGTGTGTATTGATTGACTAGGACTGCTCGTAGTTTGTGGGTTTATGAGATAATGAGCAAAAGGGACCACTATGTTCCTTCAGATAATGTCCTCCTCATGTCCCTTTCTTTTTCATTGCATGTCGTCTCTCATATTGTGTCGTTGTCTGCTTCAAAGCATGACGTGGTCTTTTTTATGACACACCTGTGACGGTGAATTTAGCACCCAAGAGGCCAAACGTCACGTCCAACCCTTCACTTTGAGGACAAGTTACCTCAAACAACCAAAACCCTGTCAGCATGCTAACTGCACCAATGTAGATGTAGCCATGCTACTATGCAACATGTTCCCAAGTTAGCTAACTCTATGCACACCAACATAGACTGTATATAAGAAAGGGACGTAGTTGTTTTGTGGACTGATGTTATGAAGCCTTGAATTCGGCAATTACATCCTTTTTGATTTTTTGCATCTGATGAACAGGAAGTGACCATATCTGGACTGAGGAGGAGTGACGTAGAGACGCCGTATACGTCTCTGGTAGAGACCTGTCAATCACTGTGTAGCCCCGCCCCTAAAGCATCCCCTGCTTTATGGTCTGTTTGACTCTAAATGGACCATAATGTACTAAATGAACATCATGCTGTATTGAAGAAGACTTGAAACTAGAGATTGAGACCATAAACTCATGTTTACAATGTTTACTGAGGTAATAAATCAAGAGAGAAGTAGAGTAATTTTCTCATAGACTTCTATACAACCAGAGGAGAGTGCAGGTTTTAAGACACTTAAGCATCGGCTTCACTCGGCAGAACCAGAGATTGCCGCCTGATGCACACATGCTAGGGGTGTAACAGTACACAAGAGTCAGTACAGTGGAGGATACACAATGCATAAGGATCCGTCATTTAGAACAGACAGTAGTGCAAGTGTCGAAGACGGACAAAGTCCTCTTGCTTGAGACTGAGGTAGTATGTTAGTAAAATAAGGAACATTTCAAACACTTTTGTATTCCACTCTATGAACAGTGAAAATACCAAAATAATAAAATATAAAACTGCATTGGGAGTAGTTAAAAAAAGAAAAAAACGTATTCTGATGATCTAGCAGCTAACAGTGTAACAGTGCTAACAGTGCTAACAGTGCTAACAGTGCTGACAGTGCTAACAGTGCTGACAGTGCTAACGGTGCTAACAGTGCTAACAGTGCTGACAGTGCTAACAGTGCTAACAGTGCTAACAGTGCTGACAGTGCTAACAGTGCTGACAGCGCTAACGGTGCTAACAGTGCTAACGGTGCTGACAGTGCTATCGGTGCTGGCATTGCCATTTTTTGAAATGATACCCAGCTTTAGCCGAGATGACCCTGATGAGCTTAAAGGGACACTATACAAATAATAAATCATTTTAATAACTACGTGGCTGCTCATCTAGTGCCAGAGTTTGTATTTTTCCAAACTACCAGAATGCTTTAACTCACTGTCTTCTTCCCCTTCCCTCCCCTCTCTCTTGTTTCTCTCGTGTCTCTTCTTTCTCTTCTCTTTGTATCCATCACTATGCTCCGTCAGCCGGACGAGCTCACTAATGTTCTGGAGATCTGCAACATCGTCTTCACCAGCATGTTCTCCCTGGAGATGATCCTCAAGCTCACTGCATTCGGCTCCTTCAGCTACCTGAGAAACCCCTACAACGTGTTCGATGGCATCATTGTCATCATAAGGTAGTTACTGATATACATATCCTCAATATACTGGATTTTGGCAGAAAAAAAGAGGACAAAATATGTTTCTGAAACACTGACTGATGTTACTTCAGGTACAGCATACCTTTTTTCTTTTTGCCAGGCTGTTAAATTATTCATGTTATACTTTGTCAAATTGTGATCTGCATTCTGCGTGATTGAAATGTACCACCTGAATGTATCTGGATGCCGCAGCGTCAGACGGCAGCAGACAGGCTTTTAGTGTTTTGTTGTATGCGCCCGGGCTGTGGCTTTGATGTTTTCCTGCTTTATTTTATTTTTCTAATTCATCCGGCTGAGCTCCTGTTGTCTGTGATCCCCATTATAACCCGGAGATCAAATACAAATCAAAGCGACTAAAACTGAACGAGATCAAATGTGCAGCCCGTCACAGAAGATACACGTTGATTGAACATGTCTACATCTGTCTTCTTATCTCTCGCTCCACCGCCAATTCCCCTCTCTTCATCTATCTGAATGTCCTCAGCTGTTCATACGCTCGTATAAAGTACCCCCATTCAGTCTTCGCCAATGCAGAGCCGATGCTATTTTGATGTGCTCAGGAGAGCCTTTTTGATAGGCACCGCCATTAGAGGACACATTTCATGAAAGGTTGAAGGGAACGGATCTCTGTTCATGATGAATACTCAAAGGAAAAGATAGAGCCTCTGTGATCCTCGCTCCGTGGTGATTTGCAGCAGCAAACAGCGCAGAGGTTAACAAGCTAACAAGCATCGGTCAATACTTGAAGCCCCGTTTTCAAAACTCTTCATACAGTCTGCATTGCCAACATGCATCCAGTTAAGCTCACCTCCAAAACACCACAACACTTCATACATGTCTCAAAATGAGCTCGTTGGAAACACTGGAAATACTTTTAGCTTTGAAGTTTGAATGACTTTTTTCACATAAATCAGTATTTCGTTATAGAAGAGGTCCGTGTTCATACAGATCTGTAAATGTGAAAAAACAAAGTGGTTTCGGAATGAGCCAAGTTCTGAAAACCTATGTTGGATTTTTTTCAATGCATTTCGAATTTTGGACTGAGGACTCCAAATGCATCCTGGTATATGTAGGCACGGCCGGCTTTATTAATGGACTACATTTACCATCAACACTGACCGGACAGCCACATGATTTATTGTGTCCAATGCTTAAGTAAACTTAAGTAGACACATTAATCACTTACCAGACGGGATAAAGACGGGATAAACCAATTATAAACCAATTATAAACCAATTGTTCCTTATGTTTCCCGAGAATGAATTCAGTAATGATGATTCCTTTTCACATCAAAAGCTTAAAGAGCCTAATGATTAAGATTTACACCAATGACTTTACAATATCTATATGACCGTTTATAATAACCATCTATTGTACTGTGAACAATACAATCAAAATGAAATCAGCACTTTTCATTCAAAAGTGAGAGTTTGATGACAACCCCTTCTTTATTAATTGGAGCTTAATTGCTGACAAACCAGGAATCCTACTTTCAGATTTTTCCAGCAGCGTGATTATGAGCACGACTGAAGCATCTCTTTCATTGGATTATCTGATGCTCAAAGTTTATTATGAGGTCAGAGACGTTTTATATTTGCGTTCTGTTGGAGGTACTTCTTCTCCAGCTGAGAGAAACACACTCATTTTTCTGAAGTTTGAAAACTAATTCATGTTAATACCTCCTGTAAAAAACGCGTTTTATGTTATCTGAAGGTAGGGATGCATTCAAAAACCCGGTATTAAACGATCTTAGTATTAATAAGCCCCAACATTACTGGTGCTTTTTATTAGTAGTTTTTAATGTAATTTATTATCGTGCTGCAGCATCTGAGCTGAGCTTCTCCAACTACACACACATAGAAACAAACACAACTACGCTTGTTACTGTACCTGAAATGAATTATTTGCGAGTAAAAAGCCAATACTTTATCTGTGAACATGTAAACAAAAGGGAAACCTAATTCAATTGGCCAACGGCGTTATGTTTACACAAGCGCAGCATGAACGATTAGCCAAAAGCTTTTCTTTAGTAAACTTCTCTGCTGGAGAGAAACAAGTATTTAGTCATGAAGAAGAACTGAGTATTGACAAGAGTAGCTCCTAGTTGTAAACATCCTAAAGATAAGTATCCTTACCTGTAGGCCACCGTAGTTCTATGACACGCCTGGAAAAGGGAACTCTGGGCGGAGGGGCATTTAGTTGGTTGCAACCTGCAACACACCACTAGATGCCACTAAAACGTACACACTGTCCCTTTAATCCAGGGTCGAGCCGTTTTCTCACATGAACTCTTCTCTATTGATTAATACTTTTCTCTTCTCAGCGTATGCGAGATCGTCGGCCAGTCCGACGGCGGTTTGTCTGTCCTGAGGACCTTCAGGCTGCTGAGGGTGCTGAAGCTGGTTAGGTTCATGCCAGCTCTGAGGAGACAGCTGGTGGTCCTCATGAAGACCATGGACAATGTGGCCACTTTCTGCATGCTCCTCATGCTCTTCATCTTTATCTTCAGGTAAGCTGATACACATTATGCAGATCTTTCTGTCTCCTTGTGATGCCAATCATCATGGAGGGATTACTGAGGGATTACTACCGGGCACAGGTCCAAGGACCCAAAGTCTAAGGGGCCCCCTGGCAAAATGTCACTAGCAGAGACACAAACCGACCAGGAAAGAGATGAAAAATAACCACAAAGGAACATAAACGACTAGAAAGAGATCAAGACAACTGCAAAGAAATGCAAATCAGCTGCAAAGAGACACTGTGTTTTGCTCCCATGTAGGAGATGTGCCATCGCGTTTTGCCCGTTTTTTGATTTTTTTTTCTGGGAGATGGCTGATTGTTTCATCCTCTTCATGTGTGTTTTTCATGTGCTAGCTCCTGTCTTCTTCTTTGTTGCTCACCTGCTTAACAAGCTGCCATTGAAGAGCAGAAGGTCGCAGTGTTCCGCGGCAGCTATTAACCCTGAGCAGAATATAACGAGCAGACACTTGAAGATCTGGTTAGAATTTAACATGCAGACACTTGAAGAGCTGGAGTAACATAACAAGCGGACATGTCTAAATGCTCAAGCACTGACACAGCAGCACTCTGTTCTTTCAATGGAGGATCAATGACTGCAGTCCTCGCTGTCTTTGTTTCCCTCCTTTCCAGCTTCATTTTCCACTTGAGCCGGTTCAGATGAACACATATATACGAGTATACGAGTATATACCAAGGAACTGTTAGGGATTGTATTCTGTGTGTTGGTGTCACTTTTAAGGTGTAAAATGTCACATCCCAGGTGGGGATCAAGGATAATGTATTGTCTTTACGCAACACAGGGATGCACAACGACATTCTGTTGTAACCCATTTGTAACACAACAAACACACGACAAACTAAACTAAAACAGTAGAACATTCCTGTGGTGCAGTCTTTTGAATTTGCATCATAAGAAATGTAAACAGCATCAACAAAAACTATTCTCTGTTCAGACAACATGGCCGACATCTTCATATTAAAACTCAACATGAGGAAATTATTGTCCATCAACTGTGACTGTGTTTGAGCACCAAACATCATGATGTGAACACAGAGTCCTCCTCCTCTGGTCCACCAGAGTCCTCATGATGTGAACACAGAGTCCTCCTCCTCTGGTCCACCAGAGTCCTCATGATGTAAACACAGAGTCCTCCTCCTCTGGTCCACCAGAGTCCTCATGATGTAAACACAGAGTCCTCCTCCTCTGGTCCACCAGAGTCCTCATGATGTGAACACAGAGTCCTCCTCCTCTGGTCCACCAGAGTCCTCATGATGTGAACACAGAGTCCTCCTCCTCTGGTCCACCAGAGTCCTCATGATGTGAACACAGAGTCCTCCTCCTCTGGTCCACCAGAGTCCTGCTCTCTGTCCTGCTGTCCCCCCGTCAAGGGCAGCTTGATCCTGGACCACCATGGATCCAGGTCTCTGTGAAGATGTGGGCTCAACAGTCACCGACCTCCCGCTGCTTTCATCCATCTTATTGTTCTGTGACCATCAGACAGCCAGGTGCATGCTGGGTAGTGGAGTAGCCTCAGGTCCTAGCTGGGTTAGCTTAGCATCCATCAGGTCTCTCCTCTCTGGGGCAGTCTGGTGGCGTTTGGTCCGGCAGGTCTGTCTGGTTGGTGATCGTCTCAAAGTCTGCTGCTCTTAATCCTCACGCTTCCTTTTCACATGTTGATGAAAGTATTCTGTCAGATGTCGTTAGTGATAAACACACAAATAAAGACAGAAATGTAGCGAAATTCATGGGAACTACCGACCACAGCATGAACATGCACCGTCGTTGCCAGAGCAACTACGTTACACCCTTAATATGTATTCATGTCAGGCTAATGTCACAGTCTGGCTACAGCAGGCATGTTTTACAGTCACTCCTTCTATAGTTTTCACAGTTCGATACGGTTCAAAGGCTCTTGGATTCTCTGCAAGGAATTGTTTTCTGTGTGTGCAATTAACTTCACAGTTAAAGAACCCTTACGTTGTCACTTACCAAGTGACACCAGGGCCTTTGGAGTAGAAGGCATCTTATTAGTCAGGCTTTAGGGTTCAGTCCTCTCCGTTATCCGAGCCAAAGTGTTTGGTTTCAGCTGTGGTACAAAAACAGCCACAAGCTGCGTATAAAAGGTAGCATTTATAAAATACTATGAACCAGCTGAGCAACAGAAAAGCCTCCACCATCCGAAGCCTCTCCATGGATAATTCATAATCATCATGCTAAACCATTTCATTATCAGTTAGGTACGGCACATGAAACATTTTCAGCGCATACACTATGTTAACATCATCAGTGGCTCTGCTGTTGTGTTGCAGTATCTTGGGGATGCATATCTTTGGCTGCAAGTTCAGTCTCAAGACGGAGACCGGCGACACGGTACCAGACAGGAAGAACTTTGACTCGCTGCTCTGGGCCATTGTCACTGTTTTCCAGGTAATTAACACATGACTGTTTGGATGAGAATGCACACAAACACATTGCACACATCTCTGCATCTCTGCTCGACCGTATGACCATATCTCTATATATGCAGATGACTTGCACATATTTCTTAAAGTTACTACAAGGAACTTTCTTTTTGTGTTGATTTTGGCGGCCCCTGTGGATAAAAGCATTAGTGAGCGCCACCGCTTCGTGCCAGTCTCCTTTTAGAGAACCTCTCATTTTACTGCACAGTCTGCCCCGCTTAGTCCTGGTTCTGGTTCTCCCGTGCCTCCCTTCCCACCAGCAGGCCTAGCAACACGGCCTGGGCCTCCAGCACTGTGGTGTCGGTGTTGGTCACCAGGAAGCAAGCGGTGATCTTCGGGTCCTGCAGCCGCAGACGAACCACTGCTGGAGTCTGAACTGAAGGGGTTTCTGGTGCCGCAGGGAATACGATTTAATGACAATATATATAGAAATAACCAATCTTCAATGCTGATGGTCTTGTTTTCTTATGTAGGTCATATAGTGGTGCCAGCATTACATTCAATCTGGTTCATAACCAGTTAAAAGTTCCTTGTTGTAGCTTTAAAATTGGATTCTTCTTTGCAGAGATCTGTTTACACCCTTTAACCTGTAGATGGGACCAACTGGAACTTTAATGATGTAAACTTTTGCATATTGGTTGTGAATCCAATGTTGATGTCCCCTGTTATTCTCATCTTCAGACATATTTGAATGCCTGTACACCAACCTGTAATAATCTATGCACAAAACAATGTTTGATGGTATATGGAACTCCTTCTTTAAACGTCAATATGTTGTATCTGTATTAATATTTAGTGACATTGTTGAAGTGGTACTTGTGTACTACTTACGTCCTGTGTATGTTTCTCAGATTCTGACCCAGGAGGACTGGAATACGGTGTTGTACAATGGAATGGCAGCCACTTCCCCACTAGCTGCTCTTTACTTCGTGGCCCTCATGACCTTTGGAAACTACGTCCTCTTCAACCTGCTGGTTGCCATCTTGGTTGAAGGCTTTCAGGCGGAGGTAAGGGAGCCTCTCGTGGCTTCAAACTGTAGTACCAAAGCTTGTTTTCGTAACAAAAGTGACGTCCACATTTGAAGGTAGGCGTCGGTGTTTGAGGTGCCCCGGCCAGGTCGGTTAATCGTATTCATTACTAACCTTTTGAAAATGCTATTTTGGTTCAACCCGCATCAGGAGAGGTGACATATTTAAAATGATCTCCGGTATGTTTTGCTCTCTAACAGCAACCATGGAACTGCTGGAAATCAACAAGCTCTTACTTCACCGTTACTCAATAATTCACTCCAAACAAGTGCCAAGTTTCTGATATTTTAGAAATGGCTTTACAGAAACGTTCAAACTCTGACAGCTCTTCTATGTTTAGCTTGTCTCAATGCACCCGCTGCACGAAGTCCTCTATGGACAGCTGGCATCCGTCCGTCTGTCTGCATTTCTCAAGGACTAGACCTTCAGCAGTGACCTTCACAGCTGACATGAGCCGGCTTCTTGTTCTCAACCATAATCACAGAACGGAGCAGATTGACGTGCATTTAGTTACTGGAAAATGAGAGAAGGAAGTTGTTTTTTCTTGCATTTTTGGGAAAAAAGAAATGTCAAGAATGAAGTAAAAATGTCGATAAGGATGTTGAACTTCCATATTAATAATTAATACCAGGCACAAGAAAAAAATGACATGAATGTATTTCTATTTTTAGTTTCTAGTTTCTATCGAACTTTTGAGAATAAATCCAACTACTAACGTTAGCACATGTACTGATACTTATACTATACTATATATATATATATATATATAGTATATATATACCCATAGCAGACCAGGTTAAGGCATGTATTCATTATATTCCTGTACTTCTGTGGGAACATTGAGCAAAGACAGCTTTGACACAGTATAAATCTATTTCATACTGTAGAAATGATAATTACAGTATTTGTTACAATCATGATATTCATCTGATGTAAAACATGACAGTGGTGTTTCCAACACACACACAGGGTAATTTCTGCAGCCATCCATCACACTGGGAAACACTGGAAGACGACGCCGTCAATCTGACGTCAACTGTCAAACTCACAGATGTGTTACTGGAAGAATGACGTTGCGGCTGAGTTACCCATCTGAGTCTTTTCTTCACACACGCATCACAGCGTTACAATATTCACGGCTCGTGTGAGTCGGAGGGGGAACACCGACACAAATCACCGGGCTTTTGATTGATCTTTTTGAAACGTCAAAACTAAATACAGCCGTCAGTCTGTCCCTCTGTAGGTCTTCTGCTCATCCACACTGTGTCTACTCGCTGCTCACTGAGACAATTTACTCCACATTTTCCCATCGTGAAGATCATAAAGGAAATCCCACCTGTACATAACCCAACCTGTGGGGCTGTTGGAGTAGTGCGTCTATAGTTTGAGGGGTTTCACAACCTGATAACCTCAGATCTGTTGGTGAGAGTGAGCAGGAGGTCCAGATTTAGATCAGATCTGTGGAATCTGTTACCGTGCTCTTTAGAGCCCCGGGAGCATGAGCCCTCTGTAGTTTCCTTTCTTATCTTTCTCTCCCCCCCCCCCCCCCCTTTCGTCTCCAGGGTGATGCCAATCGCTCTTATTCGGATGACGACCACTCCTCCTGCAACTTTGACGAGAGCGAGAAACACGACTCCATCAAGTTGTCTGGTGAGCTGATGGCATGTTAGCGTTTCGACAATATGTTGAAATGTTGAGAATAAGGTTGAATTTTCAGTATTTTTGCATTTTCAGAATAAATTAAAACTTTTGAGATTAAAGTCGCCATGTTGAGAATAAAGTAGAAATATTGAGAATGAAGTTAAAATGTTGAGAATAAAGTTAAAATATTGAGAATGAAGTAGAAATGTTGACAGTAAAGTTAAAATGTTGACAGTAAAGTTGACACACCGTTTTGAGAATAAAGACGAAAATGTTGAGTATAAACATCAAACTTTTGAGGTTAAATAAAACTTCCAGCGTTAGCATATGTACTGAAACTTTGACTTTATTCTTGATATTTCAAATGCATTTCTAAAAAGCAAAATTCAATAAAAACATTCTTCTCCCTGTACGTCTGGCCTTATACTAAACCCTCTCACACTATAGGTACAGTATTTGTTTCATTTGCTTTAGCCATCAGTTAAAAAGAAACCCTGTCTGCTGTAGCTTGTGACATAATAAATCCAACGTCATTTTAAAATCATAATCATATTCGCCAAGCTAATATACAGTAAAGAGTTCTTTCCCAAAAATGAAACATAAATATGTCAGTACCATAAAAATCTGTGTTTTCCTCCCAATAAAGACCTTTTGGAAGGAAAATGGAAGAAACCTCAAGAGAGACTAAATATACATAGAATGTAGAAATCACATTTTGCAGTTACATTTGTTTAAAGTTATTAGTCTAAATTGGTGGTTTGAGTATTTGTAAAACCAACTCCATGGATTCTGGAACTTTGATTCAGCACTAATGCCTCAGTTAAAATCACAGGTGTTTCCCATTCATGTCAAAACTGAACAACATGCCCGACAATCTGCTTCCATCTCACATTGAAGCCAGTAGTCGTTTGTTTTCCACTGAGGGCTTATTCATGAGCTCAACCCCCCAAAATACCCAAAAACTGTGAATGAGCTGTATCTGTACCCAGAGCTCACGATGAACCCGTTCATCGTTCATCGCTTCAGAGAGGATTAAACAGGAGTCCAGAGACCGGGGGAGTCTATACAGTGAGTGTGCTACTGCAGCAGAGGAGATCTCTGCAGTGCAGTAAGTAGGCGAAGGATGAAACTCTGCATCCACACATGGGAATACAACTAGGTGTTTTAATGTATGTCCTCTTTACGCAGCACACTTGTGGTTCTTTTTGTGAGTTGTTATTCTCTCCTTCGCTCTACAGTTTTTAAATATATTTTCATCCCGTTTTTATCTTAAGAGGCTTAAGAAGTGAGCCAAGGTTAATAATAATGCATAATAAATGCAGGGAGACTGTTCCATAGGCGCGGCGCTGCCGAGCCAACGGCCCGGTCGCCCGTGGTGTGGAGCTTGGTGTTGGGGACCCGGAGGAGCGAGCGGTTTGAAGATCTGAGGGTGCGGGTGGAGGTTTGGGGAGTCATGAGTTCTTGTAGGTAGGGAGGTGCATGTCCATTGATGCATTGATGTGTGAGTAGTAGGACTTGGTAGTCAATCTGGAATGAGACAGGGAGCCAGTGTAGTGAGTGTAGAGTGGGTGTCATGTGCTCATACTTCCGGACTCTCATCAGGATCCTGGCAGCGCTGTTTTGGATGAATTGTAGCTTCTGGATGTTCTTGCCAGTGATCCCAGTGAAGAGTTACAGTAGTCCAGTCTTGAGGAGATGAAGGCGTGGACGAGCGTCTCTGCATCTGACAGGGTTAAAGTGGGGCGGAGTTTGGAGATGTTTTTGAGATGATAAAAGGAGGTGTTTTATATGGTCATTAAAGGTCAGGTGAGGGTCAAACCTAACTCCCAGATTAGTGACTGTGGAGGAGAAGGTGAGATGAGTTATGGAGGATGACTGAACCTGGTGTGGAGTGCCAACAAGGAGGGCTTCGGTTTTGCTCCTGTTTAACTGGAGAAAGTTGTTGCTCATCCACGCCTTCATCTCCCCAAGACAGGCGGTGAGACATGACATGGCTGCTGCATTGCTCCTCTGTAGCCTCAGTTGAAGAGGATGGTTGTGGCTTCAGGAGATGGTTTGTGGTTGAAAAAAGCCGTTTAGAGTTGCCAGGGTTTTTATTGATGAAGCTGGAATAGTACTGTGAGCGAGCATCTTTAAGGGAGTTGGAGTCGGCCCTTTGATGCTCACGGAAAGCCTGTTTATGGACAGTGAGCCCAGAGTGTCTGCAGCGTCGTTCCAGAACACGCCCAGCTGTTTTTATTTTCCACAGCTCGTGTGTGAACCAGGGAGCGGAGCGTGAGAAATTGACCTCACGTGACTTGACAGGGGCATGGAGATCAAAAACACTGCTCAGGGATGTATTATAGGGTTCCACTAATTCATCCATTGATGCAGAGGCTGGGCAGGTGCTGAGCTGGAGATCCATGGTCATAGTGGCTGAGTCGATGCTTTTCCAGTTCCGGAAAGACATTTGACGGTTTAGGTCTAAAAGTCAAGGCCATTGAGACCACCTTGTGGTCGGACACACCGAGATCATAAACCTGTAGGTTACTGATGAGAGCAGAGTCGGTGATAACCAGATCCAGAGGGTGCCCCTTGGTGTGAGTAGGAACCTCAACATGCTGCTGCAGGACAAGACACTCAAGACACTTGTCGACATGGATATTTAAATCACCAACAATGACAATGTTAGTTGACATAGTGCAGAGTGAGGTAAGCAGATCACTTATCTCAGGTAGAAAAGATGGGTTTGGTTTTGGAGGACGGTATATGAGAAGCACTCTCATGGAGTATGGAGGTTTGCATTTGAAGACCAGGCATTCCATAGAGGAAAGACCAGGCTTTGGCAGAGGAGACAGCTTTAGTTCAGCCCGGTGCATGATGGCTAGTCCACCACCACGACCAGAGCTGTGGGCTTTCTCCATGTAGTTATAGCCGGGGGGGGGGGGGGGGGCATGCTTCATTAAGCACGGAGTCGTCCCCTGGTTTATGCCAGGTTTCTGTTAGGCACATGAAGTCAAGCCCTTTGTCCAGAACACGGTCGTATACGAGGAGCTGAGGGTGGAAGTCTCTGCAAGCTCCGTAATACACTGCGATCCACTCCATGTTCCCCATTGTGCCTCGTACTGGGGAGTCTCGCGATGTTTCCGATGATGACTCCTAAGTTTGTCTTGTTTCCTGATTCCACGTTGAATCCGCGGCGCGAACCTCTGTGGATGTAGTGAGGTCTGTTTCTTCAACATCCCACCCTGTTGGCAGCGGGCTGTGAACCGCTTGTCGGGTGGAACCATGAAGCTGCGGGCCGGTGAATGAAACAAAGTGTCAAAGTGTATGAAACAAAGTGTCAAAGTGAATGAAACAAAGTGTCAAAGTGAATGAAACAAAGTGTCAAAGTGAATGAAACAAAGTGTCAAAGTGAATGAAACAAAGTGTCAAAGTGAATGAAACAAAGTGTCAAAGTGAATGAAACAAAGTGTCAAAGTGAATGAAACAAAGTGTCAAAGTGAATGAAACAAAGTGTCAAAGTGTGAAGAGGAGCGGCTCTCTTCAGCTCTCTAGAGTTTGTGATTTACACATTTATTTCAAGGATTCAAGGATCATTTATTGTCATTATGCAACACAGGGATGCACAACAGTAGAAGTTCTTCCAAAGCTCGACATTGGTCCTCCAGTTGAGCAAAAACAAAAGACTGCATAATGGGACGTTGGGTAGTTAGCAACATGCATTGGATGGATGGCACAAAAAAAACCAACAAAAGCACTATTTTACTTGCTCTTTTATTGTTCATCTACCTCCAGACCCACGGATCTGCACGCTGACACCCAACGGCCACCTGGAGCTGGGGGCCCTTTCGGGGCCCAGGAGTTCCTACTCCTCAGAGAGACGGAGCTTCACCGTAGAGTCCAGAAAGAGCAGCGTGATGAGCCTGGGCAAGAGCAGCCTGGAGAGACGCTCCCTCTCTCTGGTACTCATACTCACGTCCACGGACATGCACTGTTCTGAAGCCACGTATACTTTGCATGCTTCATGAATCATGTTCAGCTTTAAAGAGAGAAACAGTGTCAAAGTATGAAAATCTATGTATCCGGACTAAACTGGCGTAGGATGGATAATCCCTCATAGTGAACGTTGAGACGTATCCTATCTTATATTGAGATATGTCGGGGGAAAGCATGATTTGCATTCATATGTGTTGGCCAACATTTCAAACCCAGAACCAGACAAACAAAATCTGCTTGTCATGTTGGACTGATGTGATTTGATCGCACCAGACAGCTGCTCTAGCATGTAAGGCTACTACGGCAACCTCCAGTCCAAAGAACTGCTGTCTGTAGTGGTGAAAAGAAACACACATTGATCACTCAAAGAATCGACAGCATGCTTTGCAAAATCAATACTAGTTTTAATGAGATTAGCCCGAAAGAGAACATTTAAAAAACTGATTTTGCCAAAGCATGCTGCCCCCCCCCACACATGGAACTAACGCTGAGAGGAGATGACTCCTGAGGCAGCGATTGAACCTGTGCTTCTATCTTCTCACGTGTCTTCATATTATTGCCATGTCGTCAACAAAACAGACGTATCCAGTAGCACACATGTGCACATGAAGCAGGTTGTAAGAAACACACAAACTGCCCCGGTGTCAAGCCCACTGAACCGAAAACACAAACCCGTCTTCCAGGTTTTAGGCTCAGCATCCAGTTGCCATGGCAACTGGTATTAATTGACTGTTCCCCCTCTTCTATCCAACGGCAGAGAAAGTGAGAGGAGTAGAGACGGGGGAAAGTACAAAAGAGGAAAAACAGAAGAGAGAGGGGGCTGGTGATTGGACGACGGAGGGGAGTGACACCCAGAGCTTCAGATGAGCTGTAGTTTATGATGTTAAACACTGTGGGTGTGGAGCATCCACTCCACTGTGAAGTCTCCTCCTCTTCCCCCGCAGTTCATTTATACATCGGAAGGCACCGGTTACATCACTCGGAGAGAAAGTACAGAAATAATAACCAAGTCGAGGAGAAAGTTTCATCTGAAGCTCTGATCAGCGTTTTGGTCCTCTTTGATACAAATCACAATGTTTCACATCTGTGTGTTGGCTGGTTTGTTTGTTTTTATTTCATTGTCGATTGGACTCAGATGAAACTCAGGGCGAGTGATAAATTGCTCCATTGTGTTGCAGCACAATCAACACTGCATCAGTGTAATGTGTGTGCTGCTTCGTCCGGGTTACTCGTCCACGTGTCTGATGGAATGTAGATAACGACGCATGAAGAATTGGAAGCTCAAGTTAAAGATCTTAAAGCTCATGCATTTGCTGAGATATATAGAGACTATTTTGTGAATATGGGTTTAAAAAAACACGTTCAAAGGTTAACAGAAGTTATCAATCCAAGCAAAATGATTAGAAAATAGAGAAATTGGTGTACGGGTTGCAAACTGTTCCCTTCACTTCTCTTTATTGACCACGTGACCAATCATTTCTTCTCAGCTCGACTTCAGTGTAGCGAGACAGAAATCAATAGAATGTGTAACACAATGAGCAAGATTCACTGGAAGTAGTAACACGTTGATGCAGAGGTGTACTCTACATCTGGAGATAAACTGAGCGTCAATGGTGATATTGAATCACATTATCATTGCATTAAACTGTTGCATTTCCTGTAAGAAGACGTTTCATCTGCAGTTTGTCAGCGCAGAAAGAGCTACACGGTACATTACTACCAACACTCGTCTCTGGCGTCTCTTATAGAGTGCGGAACAAATTGTCTTGACAGTAATGTACACAGCCGCCCTCCTGAGTGATGTCCTGTATGGACAGAGGTGTTACTCAACAGCTAGCGTGCACGCTTCACTGCAGTTTCTATAGAGACAGATGCATCTGGAAAACGGCATCAAACTCCAGCTTTTGACATGTAGGTTTCCAAGGGTAACACCCATAATTAGGATCTGTCATGTGGAGAGGGTTAGACGTGCGGAAAACAAACAGAACCGGTTACGTTCCTCTAAGTGGAACCGGCACTCAGGGGTTTGCATGTTAAACGTTGATGACAGCCGTCTGAGTGCACTGCAGTCTGGTTTGAAAGGCCCAGTTTATGTCATTTCTTTGGTTTTCGTAAGAAATCATACAAATCTTTTCTTTACCAGATGCAAACTGATGTTTATTACCCTAAACTGCTGTGTGTTTATTCTAGCGTCATGCCCGCAGTCCCAACTACCACAACTGGGGGCGCCCTTTCCTCCCACAGTCCACATGGAGCCGCAGGTAGACGATGATTTGATGATTCTTAACACCGACATGGACACATCCAACCTTTCCTGTTGTGTTGTGCTTTTATTAGCGTCATGACTAAACTCGTAGCATGCAGGAAGCATTGATTACCTTCTCGTGGATACTTGTTCATGAATGTTAAATGTGTCGTGCAGGTCTAGCTCCAACAGTCTGGGCCGGAGGAGCTACGGGTTTGGCGGAGCTCCTCTGGTGGGAGGCAGCCTCCGTGTGCACGGCACCCGCTCCCCCTACTCCTACACCTACGCTGCCGAGCACGAGTCCCTTCTGTCCCACCCGCCCCACTCCCATCACCCTCATCACCCGCCTCCGCCCCCGCCGCTCCTCTCCAGACACTTCGCTGCCAGGAGGGATCGACGGGCTCTTTCCCTGGAGCACCCGGAGCTGCTTCGGGCGGGCGGGCAGCCGCCGGGCCCACCACCCCCAGTCCAACCAGACCCAGGGAGGAGGAGTGGGTCCGGGGCAGGGGGATCCATCACCGGGGGGTCGGGTTTAGGAGCGGACCACCGGGATTGTAACGGCAAGACGCCGGGTCCCCACACTCAGCTGATGGCGGAGGTTTTCCCTCAAGTCAACGCACGCAAGGACAGAGCAGACCTGGACGAAGAGACGGATTATGTGAGCGGCACGGACACATGAATGATCATCACCTCTTGAGATGATACGGTGCCATCGTAGTGTGTTACTGCTGTATATTTTACTCTTTATAGCTTCCCGGATTGACGAGATGATATTGAAAAACAAAATAAAACATAAATCCTAATCATTGTGGCAGTTGGGGTACAGACGAGGCAGCGGTATTGGTTTATCTAACCTCTTTGCAGTCACTTTATGAGATTCCCAAGCTTGCCTGAAACAAATTCAATAATTTAATAGCCTTTAAATCATCTTCTCATCTCGGTTCCTCTCTCCTCCAGAGTCTGTGCTTCCGCGTCCAGAAGATGATGGAGGTGTACAAGCCGGACTGGTGTGAAACCAGAGAGCAGTGGTCCGTCTACATGTTCTCCCCTCAGAACAAGTGAGTGGAGCCTTCAGCCTTCTAGAGTTACACTGTCAAACATTAACTGAGTTAGACTGCTGTCAATCAAACCTGATCCACCACACCCACACAGTCCTGATGGAGTTTTGGCCAGGCGGCAGTGAAGCCGATGCTTCATGTCTTAAAGCTGCATTCTCTCTACTGACCACCAGGGGGCGACTCCTCTGGTTCTATAGAAGTCTATGAGAAAATGACTCTACTTCTCTCTTGATTTATTACCTCAGTAAACATTGTAAACATGAGTTTATGGTCTCAATCTCTAGTTTCAAGTCTTCTTCAATACAGCATGATGTTCATTTAGTACATTATGGTCCATTTAGAGTCAAACAGACCATAAAGCAGGGGATGCTTTAGGGGCGGGGCTTACTGTGATTGACAGGTCTCTACCAGAGACGTATACGGCGTCTCTACGTCACTCCTCCTCAGTCCAGATATGGTCACTTCTGTTCATCGGTTCATCTGGATGCGTCAGCACTTTAGATATTTGATTCTACCGACTGTGTTTGTTCAGCACTGAAGCGTGGAGAGATGAGTCGACGAGCAAAAGCAAATGTTAGCTAACGTCCTGATAATGTGGATGAACAACGAGCCGCGTAACCGAACCATTTGTCTGAAAACGTCTGTCTTTCCCGTTTCACAAATGTCTGGTTGAAGTGATGTCACTGTGTGTTTCCTCTTCTTCTTCTTCTCTCGAGACAATGTTATTGACTCCGGGCCCCGAGTTGTGTTCGTCTGTGTCATTGCGTTTTCTCCCAGCCTCCCAAATGCATCGCTGGTGGAGAGGCCCCTGAAAGCAACATGAAGGAAGGATCACTCAGTCACCCACTCGCTCACTCACCCGATTCCCTGCGTGCTGATAGCCACTTAAGGGGGAAGCCGGGCCCCAGGGCTGTGTTTTGGCATCCTGGCAGGTGCCATCTGTCAAGCAAGGGCCGCGTGTGTGTGTGTGTGTGTGTGTGTGTGTGTGTGTGTGTGTGTGTGTGTGTGTGTGTGTGGCCACATCTCTGCTCGCGCCATGTTGCTTGCGGCTGACTTTACATATGTGCACGTGGGAGCGTGTGAGCATATGTGCCGCGCTCATGCCTCAGTGTGCTTTTTGCTCTAACAAGTGCGTCCAAGCAGAATTTACAAACAAGCCGATGGCAGAAGTTGTGTCTCAGGTGGGATAAAGTGCCGACGCCAGCGATGCCGCCGGTCGTGATCGATATGGGGGGGGGGGGGGCTTAGGGGTTGCCAGATCTGAATGGATAGTTAAAGTGACAAGTGTTTGCCAGATCTAGAGGAAAAGCAGTCAGGTTAGCACATTGATCCTCCTCCCCCCAGAGGGCTGAGCTCTCACTAACTGAACGGGCACACTGCCTGAGGATATTAAAGACTCAGAGTCTCTATAGACGGATGGATTCACAGTACGTCTATGCCGGGTGAGCGGGCGGTAGAGGCGAGTGCTAGAGGGTCCGTTCTGTTGTAGTCCTGGGCTGACAGCATGGTGATGGTGATTCTAATGTGTCTTATTGTAAACGTACAGAGAGAGGTGAGAGAAAAACAAAGAGTCTGATCTGAACTGTTTTTGTTACTACTTGATACAACAACACACGTTGAGAAAATCCCACAACATGAATGAACAAAACACCGTTGTTCCTTTTACAGAAACAAAAACTATTCTCTGTTCAGACAACATGGCCGACATCTTCACATTAAAACTCAACATGTCCATCAACTGTGACTGTGTTTGAGCACCAAACATCATGATGTGAACTCAGAGTCCACCTCCTCTGGTCCACCAGAGTCCACCTCCTCTGGTCCACCAGAGTCCTCATGGTGTAACCACAGAGTCCTCCTCCTCTGGTCCACCAGAGTCCTCATGGTGTAACCACAGAGTCCACCTCCTCTGGTCCACCAGAGTCCTCATGATGTAAACACAGAGTCCTCCTCCTCTGGTCCACCAGAGTCCTCATGATGTGAACACAGAGTCCACCTCCTCTGGTCCACCAGAGTCCTCATGATGTGAACACAGAGTCCTCCTCCTCTGGTCCACCAGAGTCCTCATGATGTGAACACAGAGTCCTCCTCCTCTGGTCCACCAGAGTCCTCATGATGTGAACACAGAGTCCTCCTCCTCTGGTCCACCAGAGTCCTCATGATGTGAACACAGAGTCCTCCTCCTCTGGTCCACCAGAGTCCTCATGATGTGAACACAGAGTCCTCCTCCTCTGGTCCACCAGAGTCCTCATGATGTAGACACAGAGTCCTCCTCCTCTGGTCCACCAGAGTTCCTCATGGTGTGACCACAGAGTCCTCCTCCTCTGGTCCACCAGAGTCACTCATGATGTGAACACAGAAGTCCCACTCTCCTCTGGTCCACCAGAGTCCTCATGATGTGAACACAGAGTCCTGTGTGTCAGATGTATTTGAGGTATCTTAAAGATGATTAACTGGTATCTTCTCTCTTCCTCTGTCCTCTTCCTCCCTCTGTTTGGCTCCGGTCAGGTTCAGACTTCCTCTGCCAGTCCATCATCGCCCATTAAGCTCTTTGACTACGTGGTCCTGTCCTTCATCTTTCTCAACTGCATCACGGTGGCTCTGGAGAGACCCAAGATACTGCAAGGCAGTCTGGTGAGAGAGTGTTTTTCACTCATCATTCCAAACACAACTTATATTCAGCGTTCAGTTTTGAATTAACAAACTCTTCCTCTTCCACCACATCATTTCAAACTGCCTCAAACCAATCTATTGATATGAGAAGGAGACTCAGTAATGATGATCCTGGTTGTAATAATGATCACTTTTCACGTGTGATTTGAATCCTTGTTTCTCCTGTTGATGACTGAGAAGAAGGTTCTGTCAGTACATCTCTTCAGGAAAGACAATTGAATCTCAGACAAAGATTTAGAAAGTCCAGCAGTCAACCCCTCTGCTCTTCTTCTCCTCTTTTTGTCTCCTTTAAAACTCTTTCATTCCTCTCCTTCTGATACAGAAAGGCTGATTTCTCACAGTTTCCAACTACATCTTTACGGCATCTTTGTCGCTGGAGATGACCGTCAAGGTAAACCGTCCTCGTCCACTCTCCTAGTCTTCTGCTTCCCTGTCTCTCCTCGTTATTCACCTCCCCTCTCACCTCCTCCGGCTCATCCCGTCTGTCTTCTGTTCTTTTCTCACCTCTTTCCCGGCTTCGCCTCCTCCTCCTCTCGCTCCTTTTCACTTCTCTTTCACTCTCCTCATTTCCTAGCTGGTTTCCTTTGTATCTCTCCATGTTTTTCCTTCTCTCCTTCCTTATCTTTCTCTCTCTTCTTCTTTTCATCTGCAGATTTTATTCTCTCCGTCATTTTTTTCTCTTCTCTTGACAATTCTGCGCTTCAATCAGCTGCAACACGTTAGCCATTAGCGATGAGCAGCTAGATAATGAAGGTTAATTATAGAAGGCTATCGCTCCTCAGCTGGCCTTTAGCTACTCCTGGACCTCCCATCGACACACACACACACACACACCACACACACACACACCACCTCCTTTTAAATCCACTAATCTGCTGTCAGAAGACGGGCCATCATCCATTATTAAGAGCCTTGTGTCTCCAGGCGTTTGTTCCCGTGCGTTTGGTAGAAAACCCAGTGTGGTGATTTATTGATGAGCAGGGATGATGAAGACGCATGAAGCACAATGATGAAGGATGTTCTGTCTGGTTCTCATGTGCACATACATGCATCAGGGCCCCCGGATTGAACTGTCTCTCCTGTATCTCCATCTTTGCATCTTATTTACTTCCTTTCCTTTCTCTCGAGCCGTCCGGATCGCTCATGTTTTCATTCGCTGATTTGATTAATTCATTTTCAGTTCTGTATCTGTCTCTTATCGTTCCCTCCGCTCGTTTGTAATTCAATCAGTTGAGCTCTGTTGC